>JASDQU010194887.1:0-19657 GCA_032191745.1 Picea mariana | reverse complement strand
CAGAGTGTTTCCATCGATGTCAAAGGGGGAGATTGTTGATTAATCGAGTTGGTTTTCATTGATGTCAACCCTTCAAGAAAGTTTGGTAGCGAATTCCAGTAGAACAAAGTTTTGGGTAATGGAACCAAGTTTTCTTTATGTATAATGGTATGAGTTTTGATATATTTGTAGGTAAGACTATTCTAGATGGATAGTACATGTCATGCCATTTCTGGTGGTATGTAGAACATCACATAACTCCTCACGGTTTGAGAGTTATGGCCTTACGAAGTTGGAGGACTCTCATATGTTGGCTTGAAGCCCCAAAAGGTCAAAGAAGTCAAAGTGCTTGCAAAGAAGAAATTATTTAAATAATAAAGTGAAGTGACAAAGTCAAAGAGGATTATTTAAATAATAAAGTGAAGTGACAAAGTCACGGGGGATTATTTAAATAATAAAGTAAATGGAGAGATTTCTAATTATGGAAAGTGGTTATAAGAAGGTTTTACCCTAAAATGAGGAAAATGGGTTAAGTAGTCAAGTGGCTATTGGATATATGGACAAGTGGAAAATTGGGCAAAGTTGGACATAGGTGACTATGTGGACAAAGTGGTCTAGAAGATGCTTCTAAGGAAGCTACATGAAAGTATAAATAAGAGGCAAGGCTCTTTCATTTTAATTACACTTGAGCATATTGAATATCTACAGGTGACTGAGGTAACCAAAGGATATCTAAGAAGAATTTCAGAGGGAAGGTGAAAAGAAGGCCGAAATTCAAGGGAGGATAAATTATTTTGATGATGCTTTCTAAGGTATGTTATTTACAGGTCATCTCACCGTTTTCGCAATAACTTTTTTCTAAAATGATTCAGACTGTGAAATTGGGAGGCCATTGAGGAAACATATCCAAGTAGTTGTGGTACGAATTTCACCTTGTGGGTCGTTGTATTTTTGGAGTTACACTCCGTGGAAAATAGGGTTTGTGGCTAGTCCTGAAACTAGTCTAAAACATGTGTTTTGGGTAAAAACGTCATAACTTCTTCATAACATATCCAAATTCAGTAAGACTAAATGTGTTGGTTAGAGTATAGTCTTTAGTATTCTGTGTACAATTTTCAGATCCATACAACAAATATTCCATGTGTGGCACGCTCTACAAGTTCGCTCTCTAGAATAAGATAGAATTCAACAAGGTATGCCATTTTTGGTATAACTCCTTTTCTGAGAGGTTCCAAGTAATGGCACCTAGAGGAATTGCATAAAACACACTAAATAACATTGTGTACTATTTTCAGATCTTTATTCATTACAGGTACATAGTTATGATTATTTCAAGCTAGGGTTGTTGACTAATCCAAAACTAGTCATGTGAGACTAAAGTAAAGTTTGATGAAAATGCTAGTCTTATGTTGTTAAAGTTAAGGAAGGCTTGCAGTTATGTGATCATATACACTAGGTCTATTACATACTTACAAATCGGATTCGGATGATGAAATTGATGAGGGATTTTGGTTGAGGTTGAGGTACAGGTTGGTGCATGGTTGATGCACTTGTTTATGATACATGTTGAGGTACAGGTTGATGCATGGTTCAGGTTATTGGCACATGTTGTTTGGTGCAGGTTGATTGGTACAAGTTTACAACAGTATATCTCACAGTGATAGTGTGACAGTGGTTCCATCATTCTACTTATATGTCAGGGCGGTTGGACGGGGAAAGGATAGGTGGTTGTAGCCACCTTCCGGTTGTATATGAAGAACATAGGGGGTTGTAGCCTCCTTCTAGTTGTAGCCAGAGAATTGGGGAGTTGGATCTTCCCTCAGTTTGTAGCCTGAGAAATTAGGGGGTTGGAGCCTCCTTTCAGTTGCAGCTGGAAAACAAAGGAAGTTGGTTCTTCCAATGAATGTAATTCTTCAAGACATATAAGAAAAAACATTATGTGGTTTTCTCCCTCTTTGGGTTTCCACGTAAAAACACAAGTGTACTGTGTATGTGTATGATTGTCCATTTGTTCATTGTTTATTTACTCTACAAATATTGGATGATAATGCTACATTGGTATAACACTTGAATTATATGGTTCAAAAGGATTAGATTTCTCTATTACTGATTCACCCCCCCCCCTCTCAGTAATCCAAAAATTCCATGGAAAGAAGTTCGCAAGAAGAAGATCCAAGAGAGAAAGGTTGTGGGAAAAAGATTGCAAGAGAAGACTCATGAGCCACAAGTAAAAATAAATGGCATGCCACTTGAAAAGGTCGTGCAGAAAGTCTCACAGGAATAATTCTGCAAGAAGAGGTCTGCGGGAGGGAGGGTGTGAAGGTAATAGGTTTCTAAGGTAAAAGGATACAAAGTAATAGTCTGCGAAGAAGAGTTCACCAGGCTTGTGGTATGTCGGAAGTTATAAAAAAGGTGTTCACTTGACATGCTACATGAAAATATCACGAAGAAGGGTCCAATAGGCTTGTTGGTTCTGGCTCATAGGTAAATCTTAATTTCATGTTTTTTACATCCCGCAAGGGAGAGCCCAATGGGCTTGCAGAAGGATTAGATGAGGGTCGATGGATGGAACAACAGACAATGACATGGTTGAATCAAAGGATGACATGTGGAATCAACATACACATTCCATGACATGTCAGTCAAATTTCCTAGGGACAAGTGCAACTTGAATTGGCGGGCTGTTGTGCCAATAAATCAATCAATTTTATGCAAAAAAATTCATATTTTGAAGGTCATCAACTTGCAGAGGCATTTTGAGAGACCAAACAACATTTTCAAGTAGTCAAAATCAAGAGAGTTATGGGTACCTTCGATATACACAATCGTTGTAGCTTAAATGAAAGAGTTATGTGAGAAATTTCCAATGATCTATTTTAGACACAAAACAGAGCTCATATGAGAAAGTTACAACTGAAATAGTATAGGGTATAATTTCAATACCAATTTACTTCCAGAGGGCATTACTCGTTCAAAAGTCAGTTTGGGGCATAAGAGAATTCTATGGAAATCCCATGGACCATAGAATACAGCCATGGAGGTAAATGTGGAACTTGGGCAGTTGAAACTGTACAAGATGAGAGAGAAGACACTTGTAGCATATAGGGTTAAAAATGGGAAAACAAACAAAACTTTTGCAGGCCATAACTATCAACCTGAAGCCTAGATAAAGGTGAAATTTTGATAGATCATTCAAAAGGTAGACATAAAGATACCCAACTAGGATTCTATCAAAATTCCAAAGAAGTTGGTGTAGGGATGCTTAATTAGGGCTAAAATTACAAAAGAAAGTGCAAAAAGGACAAAAGTTACAATTTCCAGATTGCTGCAAATTTTGACTTGAGCATCTATTTAACAATATGAGAGTTGTTGTGCATTGAATATCAGTAGTATTATAAGCATCTCATTCAAAATTTTCCACGGTTCCTATTATATTTACTTTTGTAAGTGGCAAAAGTTGGTTCTTGAGATTATTTTGCATTAGGGAGGAAGGTGCACAAGAGGGGTAAAGTGGTAATATTCAATTGACCATATATTTCTACCCAAAGCTCAGATTTGAGAAAATGAGTAGTCAACGGAAAGCTAATGAAGAAGAGGATCATCTTGTGCACCCAAAAAAAGAATTCAAATAGCAAATTTTGGAGTCAACTCAGAAGAAGATGAATGGTGGCCATTAAAGAAAAAACATTTTATGCATTGTTTTTCCAGAACTGTGTATATATATTTTTTGTCTAAAATTAATTTATTACATGCATTGTTTCTTGCAAAATTAATAAGTTCAAGAGGGTAATTTGGTTCCTAAATGAGAACCACAGTCATGGAGGATGCCCAGAGGTCTTATGGTTATGAGGAAAGAATTCAAAATGATGGGTGGAAGCATGGGAAATGCCAAGAAATAATCAAATGGAAGAAGAGGTGGGAAGGATCCTGTAAAATGGGTTGTGATTATGAGAATTCCGCATAGGGAAGTGCAAAGATATTGGGAAGATAATGAAAGGATGATGAAATCTCAGGAAGAGGTATTTTAGAGTTTGAATATGTTGTAAAGGCAAGTCAACAAAGATTTGGGTTTAAAGAAAGCAACTTGATCTGTAAATTGTCGAGGATATTCCACTAGAATAGTTCGTCACAAAAGATCTAATAAATAATTGAAATATTTACTATTAAGGTTATTTTTCCTTTATATCTCAAATTCTTTATTACTAGTTTTCTTCTTAAAAAAAAACGTAAGAAATAGTTCAAATTTGAAAAATAGAGAACAAAGCTAAATACACACACACCATCCACAAAGAAACACATGATATGACCTGGGAACCCCAATACGAGAGAAAACCCGGCTAGAAGGTGAGGCTGCTCTGCTCTCTTTTCTCTGGTATAAAAATTAAACAAGTTCAAATAAAGAGGCACTCTTTGTGGAGTTATCTTTGACCTATGGCCCATATGGCTACTACAGAATCTCTCGTCCTCTATTATGCTCATAGAATACCACTCAAATGTTTTTCTCAAATATGGAATAAGATATAATGAAAAATAATGGAACTCCTTCTCCTCCTAGTGGCCCAATATTTAATATAGCATGATAACCATCTAGGGGTAGCTTTTTGACTTCCTTAACCCTCAATTGTGATAGGGTTTTGGACGTTCTAGAATCTTATTGAAAGTACATACATGGATAGCCCCATATGCATGATTAACGTGGGTTGATGTGGCATCCTCTTGTACCATGGTGGTCAACGCGATAGGTCAACTTTTGCGTACGAACTTTGATTGACGCACGGTATGCACCGTTGGAAAGGTCTCAAAGTGTAAAATATTGTCTAGGGGTGGGAACACGTTTTGGACACCAAAACCCTAAAAGACACCATCTAAAGCCTCAAAATGGCTCTGGAAGGTTCTGAACTCCAATTATCCAAACTAGGACCTGCCACTAAAATGGACCTGCAAGTTGATTCCTCCAATTTTTTCCACTTTGAAAGGATCAATATAGATGAAAAACAATATAATGATCCAATACAGATCGTACCTCCCCATTTAGAAAGGGTTTTGGTCCCAAAAATATTTACTGAATGAGGTGAGGAAAATTATCCTTTACCTTCTCCTTGGAGTACCACTTTGCTTTGCCTGGAAGTTATCCTTTCAACCCAATTTTCCAAAGTTCATGTTTCCCATGTCTTGTAGCTCTGGACTGCTTCTACAAAATTGTTTCCTCTTCCAACTATGTCTGAGCATTTGGTGATAAGTCCTCTATGAAAGGTAGGACCTACTCCTCTAGATCCAACATAGAAGGCTCATAGAAATTGAGATTCTCCACATTCACTACTGAGTAAATGTGCATGTATGGGGGTAGAATGAGTCTATAGGAGTTATCTCCCACCTTGTCCAATGCCTCAAAAGGACCATACCACATATCCTTGATATTATTACTAGGACTATGTAGCCTTTCCTTATTCAGTTGTAACCATACTTTGTCTCCCACTCTAAATGTTCTCTCTTTTCTGTGTCGGTCGTGTCTAGCCTTGTACTTTTCTTGTGACTTCTTCAATGTCTCATGTACTTGCAAATGGATCTGCATGATCTTTTGAACAAATTTTTTTCCTTTAATGCATGCCATGTGAGGTCCTCCCTCACTCCTCCTTTCTATCAATATACCCCTAAACAAGGTCCAACTATACCCCTAAACAAGAATAAGAGTGTGAAAGAGTGATTGATTACCCATTTTTTTCATTTACTAAGGGTCACACATGAATCGATGGATATTCAGCATGGCATGTGAAAAAAAAAGGGGAATAATTCATGTGCATAAAAAAATGGTCAAATGATGGGTTGACACAGCTAAGTGACAAACCATAAGGTCATATGATGATGGAATAAGGTGCATAATGTAGGTTACAAATACAATAGTGATGCATTCAATAAAAACTAGGTAATTAACTAATGAAGAAAATATTTTCATGAACATCTATGAGTTCAATCAACAACAAAATATTCTCCATGCTCTATACATAGATATATTGGACAAATCAGTTGTTAAGCCACAGATCAAGTGTCATTAATATTTAAGACATGTTTGAAATATCATATCACTCATGTGTAAGACATGATTGTGACCATAAAAATTATAAAGTACAAAAGTACATTAAGAAAAATAGATTAAAAGCACACTTTAATGTAAAACCATATTATACAAAGTTGAACGTAACTTAGCTCATAGTGTCAAAATAACCTTAACATCCCCCCTTAAGAATACATTTGTACAGGATTGAAGGATTTGAAAAATAGTTAAACGGAGAAGGAAGGAGGAATTAGGTCGTATACCTCATTAATGACAACTTCTCGAACTAGTGACATAAATCAAAGTTTTAAAAACTTGTATTATGTTAGGGGTTTCATGAAAATTTCAACAACTTGATCATCAATATAGAAATAGATATTTTCAAGGTCCAATCCCAAATAAGCTTCCAACTGAAGTGCACATGTAAATCAATTTGTTTTTTGTTGTTGATGTTGAAAATGATCCTTTCTAAGATGAATTGAACAATGATCATTGCACCAGAGAGTGGGTGGATATTGTTCCTAGAATCCAAACTCTTGATAATTTTCTTCTGTTGAAGAAATAAAGAAGACATTTTATTTTTTGCAAACCTGGACAAGTCTTGAACCAAGGTTGAAAACATAACCTATAGTAGGGTTACAATCTAAAAGGCTACCAACCTAGCGGGAATATGAAAAACCACACAACATAGGAGAATCCCCTTAACTGTACGTTATATCAAACTAAACTACACTACAAATACAATGAACTATCCTCTTTGATGATCTCCAATCGTTTTGTGGGGTTATTTCATTTTCTAAGAAATGAAACCAACAACAAAGAAAATATTAGGGAGAGTATCAGTGTAAAGTGGCATCCACTTTGGGTGAGGTGTAGGTGGAAAACAATTTAATAAAAAGGTTTAACTTCAAACTGTAAGGGAGATTGGGATGGATTATAATTGTCCATGTAAAAGTGACAAATAAGGCCATGCATACTTAGGTTGGGAAAGAAAAATTCATTTACCTATTTGCAAAACTTGGAGACCAAGAAAATAATGCAAGTTTCCTAACTCTGTGATGGAAAATTTCCTCCTAAGGCCTTATTTCACATGAGTTAGAAGTTGGTGTTTCTACTAGTGATCATAAGGTCATAAATGTAAAGTAAAAGTATGAGGAGATGGTAATGTACTCAATTGGTATCAGCAATAGGGTCATAGTGGCATATAGAAAATATAGAGTAAAGAAGGAATTAGTCCATTTTCATATACCAACCTTGAATTAATTACTACTAGACCTAGAGGGATTTCTTGAGGTTGAAAACAAAAATTTCATTAATATGGAAAAATACAAGAGTTATTCAATATATTTTTACTCTTGCAAATCCACATGCAAGAAGGTGGATTTTACATCCATTTGATGGATCTCCCATCAATTTGAAGCAGCAAGGGAAAGGACAGGGAAAGTGGAATTCATTTTGGCAATGGGTTGAGAAAAGGTTTCAATATAGTTAATTCCTTCAACATGTGAAAAACATTTGCAAACTACTTAGGGACCTTATGTATGTCAACAAAAACATCCGTTGCATACTTAGTCTTATGGTGTTAAACGCATATGTGGTAAAGGACTCAATGATTATATAGGGACCCACATACTAACAATTCCCCCCTTAATCACAAGTTTGAACAACTATACTAGCTAGGCAGCAAGAACTAGTGCATAAACTTGTATCATGTCCAAGTCTTCAATTTGAAACTCATGGTCTGAGTCTTGATGAACTTTTTCTTGAAAAAGAACCAAATTTGGATGTTGAAAACTCATAGAATCTATAAAATATCATTGTGAAAGAACATGATATAGAAATATTGTAAATTTTCACTAATGTGAACTTCAATATATGGTGAGAGAAAACCCTAATAAGTGAATGAGCTACAAGCCCACCACATCCTTGAAAATGCTTGGAAACCTAATCACATGCCAAGAAAACATTAGAAAAGAATCTATCTATCCTCTTATTGGTTTGTCTCACAAATGACACAAACACTAGTGCCAATAGTGCCAATACTTTGTATGATACAACTTCAAGATATTGAACCATAGTTCTACCAAATCACAAAGTAGTAAACTAGGTGTCCTAATGGAACTTATCAAATCTTGAATCAATCATCATATTGATAATAAACTTGAGCAATCCATGCATGTCCCACAAAATATGATAAGTGGAAGAAACCATGGAGTGCCCAAATTGGAAATTCTCCAATAAATCATCACAATTTGTTGTCGCTACGTATTATTCTTCTATTTCGATAGAAATTAGACTTCAAAACTTTAATTCTAACATTCACCATTAATATTTTCCCCCCATCAACTGAAAGGTGAGAAGGCTTTGGTTTTCAATGTTTTATCCATAACAATTACATCATCGGTGGTTTGTTGGCAATTACATCATCGGTGGTTTGTTGGTTGACCACTAACCAATTTTATTTCAACATATATGTACCACCCTTGAAGGTGAGAAAGTATTTTCTTAGAGAAAAATCATCATATTGATCTTCAACTCAAAAATACATCCATAATTGGGCCTTGTTCATGACCAAAAGAATTATTTGGATCCTCTGAAAAAACTTGTTGAAAGCATTGAAAGCCATATGTTGTTGCAACCTACCCATGCAAAATATTGCCTTCTAAAATCCATCGCCAAGAGATCATTCGACTGAAATAAACCCATCATGTTTTAATCTTCTTCTTCTTCTGACGGCTATAAAAAACATGGGTTGTCTTCCCATAATTAAGACAAGGATGGAGATAAAAACATTTTGTCTCAATGTGGACAACTTGTTGAAAATGTTGACACTTATCATGAGAGTTTCATCAATCTTTGTATCGTCATATTTATCAACAACACCTTTAGATTCATTATTAAATCCTTCATCAACTTCTTGAACATTTTAATCTTTCCCCTTCAAATATTCGACAATAAATTTGGCACTCACAAATTGGAGAGGTTTGGAGTAGTTGGGAATATAAAAGGTGATGTCCTTTTCATATCTTATCCCTTTTATGTTCCTATTAAATTTCAAATCTTTTAAATTTTAACTCTTTTGATGGTCTAACAATTGTTTAGAAATGTCATTATTACATGTGTCTATTGTATTCCATGCATTCATGAATTTTTTCTTTTGTAACCACAAAAGAAAATCTTTCATGTTCATATTCACATGTATCTCTTTGTGTATCATTTTGTGCTTTCCCATCTTCTACTTATGGTTCATATTCAAAAATACTATCCTCCATCCATTAGTGTTTAATAAATGTGAATGTTCCATATGATAAATAGTTAAGGAATAATCAATCATATATTTCTAATCAACTAATTACGTTAGGGATTTTGAGTCTCTAGAATAATTAATCATCAACTCGTCATTGCAGTATTTGTTAGTAGGAAGCTATAAACTGCTGAGAAGAATTACACCGTGACAAAAAGGGTAGGATTAGCCATGGTTTATGCCTTGTATAAGTTCAAACACTACTTTTTGGGGTCCCATTTCAATATGTATATAGACCACTTTGCACTGCGATATCTAGTGAACAAGCCAGTGTTGGGGGCGAGAATTTGCAGATGGTTATTGCTATTCCAGAAGTATGACTTTGAATTTGTTGTGAAGCCAAGGAAACTAAATGAAATACCAGACCATTTGTCCTGAATAATGATAGGATAAGATGCAGGGAACCTAGATGATAGCTTACCAAATGTGCATTTATTCTCAGTTCAAATGGTAGATGACCACTTTGCAGAAATTGTACAATTTTTTAGTGCATGAATTGCTCCATATGACATGATAGTAGTGCAAAAGAAGCAATTAGTGGTTAAAGTAGTGGATTATCAATTGATCATAGGAACCTTAAATAATTTAGGCATAGATGGGGTACCGCGATGATGCGTGTTGGAACATGAAATACCAATTATCCTAGCAGAGGTGCATGATGGAATTGCATGAGGACATTATGCATGAACGAAAACAATGAAAAATATATTGCACGTAGGGATATGGTGGCCCACCCTCCACAAGGACACTAAGGAATATTGTTATAACTACAACGTTTTTCAAAGAGTAGGAATATCGTCGCGCATGGATGAGATGCCTTTGAATCCGCAAGTCACCTTGCAGGAATTTGACAAATGGGAAGTGGATTTTATCGGACCAATTAATCCACCAGTGAGGAGATCAAGAGTTAGGTACATAATTACAACAACAAACTACTTGACAAAACGGGTAGAGGTAGAACTAGCTACAAATTGCAGTGTGGAGACAACTAAGCAATTCTTATTTGAGAATGTTGTTACAAGGTTTGGGTATCCTAAATTACTTATGAGCGATCAAAGGACTCACTTTTTGAACAAGACTATTGCAAAATTGACAGAAGCGTTCAAAATTCAACATCAAAAGAGCACTCCATATCACCCTCAAGCAAATGGAATCGTGGAGGCCTTTAATAATAAAATAGAGAATGCATTGACAAAGGTATGTAATGTAGGATAGGAAGACTGGGATTTAAGGATTCTTGTAGTTTTATGGGCTTATAGAACTACATACAAGAAGCTGAAAAGTCAAACACCCTTCATATTAGCATTTGGTCATGAAGCAATCATTCCCATGGAGTTTCTTGTACCGAGTTTACACATTGCTATGATGACAGACATTACGGATTTTGGTGCAATAGAAGAAAAACTATCAAAGTTACTGATATTATAGGAAGACATGTTTGTTGCAGGATTCCATTGGCAAGTACAAAAGGAATGTGAAAAAGCATGGCATGATAGGCACATCAAACATAAGAAGTTCCAGATAGGATATCTAGTACTGCTCTATGAAAGTAAGTTCTTACAACACCCTAGAAATTTTAGGACACACTAGCTCAGACCAATCATGATCAGATATGTGAAAGAAGTAGGTGTTGTGTAGCTGGAACAATTGGATGGACAAGTTGTGGAAGGATTAGTGAATGGGAGTTGGCTAAAATTGTATAGGGAAATTCATCCTTCCGTGCACTAGATGAGTTGTGAATACTAACTTGTATCATAGTGTATTATATCGAGAAAAGGCAGAAAAAGAAAGAAAAATCAAGTAAAATAGGAAAAAACAAGGAAATGGTTTAGGGAAGAAGTAGACAGTTGAAGAGTCCAAGCAGTTAAGGAAAATTAGGAAAATGTTGCAGAAGAGAAAGAAGCAGAGAGAAGAGGGCATAGAAAAAGAGAGCAATTTTACACAGAAAGGAAAGATCATGAAGATAATAGTTAAGATAATTTGAGACAATCCATGATGGGACATGCAATAAAGCATGACCATACCATTGAATTAGTGGCGTCGCGTAAAAATAAATGAAGATCGGGAAGAAGATCTTGACAGGATGAAAAATCTAACTGATAATTTGCCGAAGATACGAAGTTAATGGAGCATTAAGGTAGGTAATGAATGCAAATCACTAGTGTATTAGACAGAAATTTTAGGCACAAAGGGAAGTTAGTAGCTAGAAATGAAGTATAAAATAAAGAAAAGGGTCGACGGGGGAAGATTATTGTTAGTTATAATTTGCATAGAGAGTTGAGTTACAAATCCCATTCGAATGTAGAGACCACTCGCAGAGGAAGATGGCACCACCTAAGGAAGTACCAACTTTAGCCTCAATACCGAAGAAACATCACACTCAACCAATTATGATGCATGTAGTTGAAGAAATGACAGAGCCATCCACCTCAACATAAAGATTCCCTAGAGACTACATACCACTAAGAAACCCATCTGCAAAACAGGTCAATTTACATAAAGACGCAAAGTACCCACTCATGGAGCCACTGATTCCAGAGGAAGTCATTGTGGAATGGGACATGTTAGGTATTATAGTGGCTTTAAAGTATGTCAACCATGACATTAAAGATGAGAAGAAGTTTCTAGAGTTAGTTCCCAGCGTTCCTGAAGAAGTACATTAGTTCCGAGACTCAGATGATAGTCATAGAACCACAGGTGTGGGATACATGGTTGAAAAAGGTAGTTCTTATAAACATGTTTGACATACCAAACTTTGGGAGGAGCCAAGATATCAATTCCTACGTCAAAATGTTGTTGTGTTGCATGCACAGCGGATACTTGTGGCTAGACATACTAGTTTCCATTGATATAGATTTGATCATGCGTATTATTGGTCTTCTGTCGCAATGACACACTAGCTAGGACCATATGTGATCAAATATGTGAAAGAAGCAGGTTTTGTGTAGCTGGAACAGTTGGATGGACAAGTCGTGTAAGGACTAGTGAATGGGAGTCGACTAAAATTGTACAAGTATACCCGTCCTTCCGCACACTAGATGAGTTGCATAGACTAACTTGTATCATAGTGTACTATAGCAATAAAAGGAAGAAAAAAGAAAGAAAAATCAAGTAAAATAGGAAAAAGCAAGGAAATGGTTTAGGGAAGAAGTAGACAGTTGAAGAGTCCAAGCAGTTAAGGAAAATTAGGAAAAGGTCACAGAAGAGAAAGAAGTGGGAATAAGAGGGCACATACGAAAGAAGCAAGTTTATGTAGAAAGTAAAGATCATGAAGATAATTTGAGATAATCCATGATGGGATGTGAAATAAAGCGCAACCATAACAATGAAGTAGTAGCACTGCGTAACAATAAGTGAAGATCGGGAAGAAGATCTTGATAGGTTGAAAAATCTGACGGATAATTTGTCGAAGATATGAAGTTAATGGAGCATTAAGCTAGGTAATGAATGTAAAGCACTAGTGGATTAGAAGAAAATTTTAGGCACAAAGGGAAGTTAATAGCTGGCGATGAAGTATAAAAGAAAGAAAAGGGTTGACGGGGGAAGGTTATTTTCAATTAGAATTTGCATAGAGTGTCGAGTTACAAATCCCAATCAGATGTAGAGACCACTCGCAGAGGAAGATGACACCACCTATGGCAGTAGCAACTTCCGCTTCAATACCAAATAAAAATCACACTCAACCAGTTATGATGCCTGTAGTTGAAGAAATGACAGAGGCATCCTCGTCAGCATCATGATTCCCCAGAGACTACATACTACTGATAAACCCATCCACAGAACAGGTCAATTTACATAAATATGCAAAGTACCCACTCATGGAGCCACTGATTCCAAAGGGAGTCATTGTGGAAGGGGACATGCTATGTATGATACCCGCTTAAAGTATGTCAACCATGACATTACAAATGAGGAGAAGTTTCCATAGTTAGTTCCCAACATTCCTGAAGAAGTACATTAGTTTTGAGACTTAGATGATAGTCATAGAACCACAGGTGTGGGATACAGGGTTGTAGAAAGCAAGTCTTCTAAAATTGTTCGACATACCACACTTTGGGAGGAGCCAAGATATTAATGCCTATGTCAAAATGTTGTTGTGTTGCGTGCACGGGGGATACTTTTGGCTCGACAGACTAGTTTCCATTGATATAGATTTGATCATGTACATTAATGGTCTTCCGTCGTAGTGACACACTGGCTAGGACCATATGTGATCAGATATGTGAAAGAAGCAGGTGTTGTGTAGTTGGAATAGTTGGATGGACAAGTCATGGAAGGACTAGTGAATGGGAGTCGGCTAAAATTGTATAGGGACAACTATCCTTCCTCACACTAGATGGGTTCAATAGACTAACTTGTATAATCGTGTACTATAGCAAGAAAAAGAAGAAAAAAATAAAGAAAAAGCAAGTAAAACAGGAAAAAGAAAGGAAATGGTTTAAGGAAGAAGTAGACAATTGAAGAGTCCAAGCAGTTAAGGAAAATTAGGAAAATTTCACAGAAGAGAAAGAAGCAGGAATAAGAGGGCACAAACCAAGGAATCAAGTTTATGCAGAAAGGAAAGATCGCAAAGAAAATAGTTAAGATAATTTGAGACAATCCATGATGGGACATGCAATAAAGTGTGACCATAACAACGAATTAGTGGTGCCGCGTAAAAATAAATGAAGATCGGGAAGAAGATCTTGACAAGTTGAAAATTCTAACGAATAATTTGTTGAAGATACAAAGTTAATGGAGCATTAAGGTAGATAATGAATGCAAAGCACTAGTGGATTATATGGAGATTTTAGGCACAAAGGGAAGTTAATAGCTAGCGATGAAGTATAAAAGAAATCAAAGGGTTGAAGGGGGAAGGTTATTGTCAGTTAGAATTTGCATAGAGAGACGAGTTACAAAGCCCAGTCAGACATAGAGACCACTCGTAGAGGAAGATAGCACCACCTAAGGCAGTAGTAACTTTAGCTTCAATACCGAAGAAAAATCAAACTCAACCAGTTATGATGTATGTAGTTGAAGAAATTATAGAGGCATCCTCCTCAACATCAAGATTCCTCAGAGACTACATACCACCGAGAAACCCATCCACGAAATAGGTCAATTTACATAAAGACGCAAAGTACCCACTCATGGAGCCACTGATTCTAGAGGGATTCATTGTGGAAGGGGACATGTTATGTATGATACTTGCTTTAAAGTATGTCAACCATGACATTAAAGATGAGAAGAAGTTTCCATAGTTAGTTCCCAGCATTCCTGAAGAAGTACATTAGTTCTGAGACTCAGATGATAGTCATAGAACCACAGGTGTGGGCTACAAGGTTGCAGAAAGAAGGTCTTCTAAATCTGTTTGACATACCACACTTTGGGAGGGGCCAAGATATTAATGCCTATGTCAAAAAAAAATTGTGTTGCATGCACGAGGGATACTTTTGGCTCGACAAGATAGCTTCCATTGATATAGATTTGATCATGTGCATTACCAGTATTTCGTCGCAGCGGGAGAACCCCTCTCTATTGTTTTTCGACAAAAAGAATGAAAAGGCTCTAGCTGAGAGCATGAAGGAGAAGTTCCATACATTCTGTGGACATCGTGGATTAGATGTCGCAAGAATATGCGACCCGATAGTAAGGTTTGGGACACAAGCCTTATATTGTAAGTTGTTAAGAAAGTGTCAAAAATACCAAGTCCCAACAGTGGTCATAGAGGCATCGAAAATGTGCATCAAGGGAGTCTAGATGAATTAGGCGATGTTTTTACTAAACCATTTTTTGATTGATTGTGAGGAAGCGCAGGATTAGGGGACCAAGTTCCATTATGTATGGTTACTAATTCTAATTACATTATTAGTGTGGAGGGAACCAGATGAAACACAATTTTTAGGTGTCAAGGAGAAGCTATGTCTAGCTATGCGATATCAAAACCCATGCTATACCACGTACAAGGTGCGACATATGGACATCAATGTTTCATTCTACATCTATAAGGAAACTATTAGGGATAACATTGAGAGGACATTGTGCATACCACCATAGGTGGTCGAGGCATATAAGGCAGTGGCATGCTTTAAGGCCATGCATCACCATATGTACGTACAATCTAAAAAGGGCCCATATCAACAATGGTTGCCCAACCAATACAGGTTAACTGAGGAGGATATGGGCCATATCATGGTCGATTTGGATGACAAGTTTAAGATTCCACCAGCAGAAATAGGGCCCTCAGAGCAACAAAATTTGCAGGTACAAGAGATCGATGATGATGAAGAAGAAGGAAACGAACAGGGAGGAGGAAAGGGCATAGAGGAAACCACCCACTAGTCAACATCGTGCAAGGATAGGAAGCGGAAGGAACCATAGATAGGGAAATCCGAACATCAACAGAAAAAGAGGATAGTCATTAAGGAAGTGGATATCCAAGCCTTAACAGAGAAATATTTGGAGAAGATAGGCGATCAAGTGAAACAAGTCACCGATGACACGTTTCAATGCATCAACCAACAACGGGAAAAGATGCATAGATAGATGCAACAACAGATGGCCGAGTTGTTACAATTTTTGGAAGCATCCAAGTTTGCTCCACGAGACAACCAGAGGATGAAAAAATGAATACAAAGAATGGGGAGGCATGGCCGATAACCTCTCAATCGTTAGCATTTGTAGGAGAATGACTATTGATCAAGCTAGCGATAGGGGCGGTAGAGTTCCCCACCATAGAGATGCAGGAATAGGAAATCACATTAGGCTTAGTGTTATCTCAACTGCCAACAAATGTCTTACAAGAATTGCAAATGAGAGTGACGCAAGAGATGATCTTACACACAGAAAATACATCAAGTGAGTTATTTAAGGTTACGACCGAGAACTTAGCCTTGGATATGGAGTTCATCAAGGTCAAGCAGGAGCATGATGAGGTTGCACACAAGGTTAAAAGGATGTAACAAACCTTCAAGAAGGTTTACCAGGAACTCCTAGAATCACAGATAGAAACAAAGGCCCCGATCGAAGAATAAGTAACAAATATAAGTGAATCCATTTAGGGATTCTGTGCATGAATCATTGACCTAGAATCACGTATGACACTGAGCACTCCACTTGAAGAAAGGGAGAAAAGGGAACAAACAGTGAAAACAATGGTGGAGAGCATAAAGAATATCGAAGTAGAATGTGCTCATATTTATATAGAAACAATGAGCATCTGGACCCAACTAAGTGAAGATAGGGAGCAACAAGATATCAACGAGAAGATCCAAGATGCGCAGAAAAAGGTGTAGAAGCTCAAAGCATCCATGAGAACATTATCTCCATCAAAGGAGGTAACGACAATGAATGAGAAGAGAAAGTTGTATTCAGAAATGAATCAGCTAAGGGCGGAGCAACAGGATCATGCACAACAGATAGAAGTACTACATAATGAATCATACATAGTGAAAACATCCTTAGTAGCAACACAAGGTATAATCAAACATATAGTTGGTGAAAATTTCAAGAAGATGCAAGCTTGGATCGCTACCAAAACGGTTGACAAAATTTTGCAGAAGGAAACAAAGGTAAAGGATAAGGCCACAAAAATGAAGGAGACCTACGAAAAATTCATGGCACACTAGAAGAAAGAATGAGTGGCTCGAGAGGAGCCATAGGTGTGTAAGGCCTGTAAATACAGAGCCTCATAAAAATAAATATAAATACATAAATTCTTTCTAACCTATTTCTTTAATTATTGTTCCAGCATAATAATTGATATTTTAGCAGCATACTAACAACATACTACAACAGTATAATAACTAACAACAGTATAATAACTAACATCAGTATAATAATTAACAACAATATAATAACTACCATGTCACATACCCACTAAGGAAAACCAAATTTTTCGTCGAATTCTCAAGGATCAGAATCCCCGAAATACCTACGGGGATCTTAGCATAGGCTAGTTCCTTCCTTGTCCACCTCCATGTGATCGTGGGTCGCGACCACAGGCCAAACAAGTATGGAATTCTTTCGCTCTTCACGACTCATCTCTACCAGAGCGTCGAGTCTTTCGACTCTACAAACCCCAACACGACGAAGTGTCGAACCTTGACAGGGCTAGCAAGTGGCAGGTTTCCCCCTTGAGGTCTTGTCCACATGACCCTATCCTTTGTCTATGCACTTAAGCCAGCCAAGCGCTCATCGACTTTTCGCGATTCGGGGAAATGTGATGCATGACTTCCCTTTGACACTTTTCGCTACTCACAACCTCACAGGTTGAAGCGTCGAGCTCTCGTGCTCTTCCTCTCTGAAATCTCGAGACACAAAAGTTAGCAATGGTTGACTTCCTCTTCGCACTTCTCGCAACTCGCAACCTCGTGAGTTGGAGCATTGATCCTTCATGCTCCTATCTCGTGAATCTCCGAGACGCGAGAATTTAACAAAGTGTTGACTCCTTTCCAGGCGACGTGTGCCCACCTGTCAATCGCGTGGGCCCCACCTGATGGATGTTCCATGTGTTCTCACGAGCCTTGGCTCTCGGCACTTTATGATTTCTACGGTCGAAAGTGACCCCTTCCAACCTCTGAACTCCCGATATACGATATCTCCACGGACTTCTAATCCAACGATCCTCCCGTTCCTGGATCCAACGATTCAGATTTTTCTCCTCGCCACCTCGCATTTCACGACTTCGTGAGTTGGAGCACCCAACTCTTGCGATCTCTTCTTGCGAAACCCCAAGATGCGAGATTTATTTTCCCTCTCGCATTCTCTCTACTCGCGACTTCGCAAGTCAAGGGTTGAGCTCTCATGCTCTTATCCCGCGAATCCCCGAGATGCGAGAAGTCAACGGATCATTGACTCCCTTCTCCAAGCGACGCATGTCCACCTATCAATCATGTAGGCCCCACCTTAAAGTTCTGCAATGTGTTATCTCGTGCATGGCTCTCGGCACTTCGCTACTCGTGAAGTCGAAAACAACTCCTTTCAACCTCCGAACCCCTGAACGTGCGATAGGCAATGGGGTCCCTGATCCAACGGTCCTCCCGTTCTCTGGATCCAACGACTATCTCTGCTCCTCGCGGCTTCGCCACTCATGACTTGGAGCACCCAAAATTTTGGCTCTTACCTTGCGAACCTTCGAGTTCGCGAGATTCCTTGATCTTTGCCACTTGTCCTCCCAAGATGGACAGTCCTGATCCTCTCGCGACTTCGCTGCTCGCAAAGTTGAAAGACTTCCCTCTATGACTCCCGATGTCTGAATCCCCGATATGGGCAATCTCGCGACACGCATCTTCTCTCAGACAAACGGCTCAAATTCTTTCACCCCTTTGGGGCTTCACCTTTTGTGGCCTCGCGAATCTTGAGGCAAGGGTTTTAACCCTTCAACTCACGAATTCATGAAAGGAGATTTCGCGAGTAATCCAACGGTCCTTGTCGACTCAGATCCTATGGTTCGATTTCTCCCGAACTTAGAACTTGAAAATAGACTTACCGTAACTCCCCGGCTCCTCTGTAAGATCTGACGGCTCTCAAAACTTCACGAATTCTCCACAGAGAATTTTGACCGTCCAATGCCTCCTTGACGACTCTTGCGAAGCGAACACGGTATTCCTTCGCTGTTATTTCGAGATTTCAAGAGGGCCATTCTTCCTCGTACAGGGTTACTAAGACTTGCATTTTCAAATCCTTTTTCCAGGTTCTTGGTGAGATTTCTAAGAAGGGTGTCTCTATGGGGAGATCTACCCAAGGTATTACCTGAGACAGATAAGGGTATAGATATCCCGAGAAACAGCTTGAATTATGAATTGATTCAATGTGCATATATACATATAAATCTATTTATAAACATAAGCCATGCGTGGCCCTTCCATTATAAGCATGCAACCACCATTTCTGAATCAAAACACTACACAGGCAGTCTTATACTCAAACCATTCATAAAACTGCACAGACTAAGAGCATATATGTCAGCATATAAATTTCAAGATGCAAGATGTAAAACACTTATCAGAAATAACACCAGAAGTGAGTGAAACTGCTGAGAGGGGTGCTCGTTTCCACCCAACCGTAGGCTTAGGGATTCTGATAGGATTTACCACTAGCCACCCCCAAGTTGAGACCGCGATGCTACGAGACTGCATCTCTATTTTCCAGTGATCGAGAATGAGGGTTACTCTCCCCCTTCTCTGCTATCACTCACTCTGTATTTTCCAGAGTTTCCTGCCTTCCCTCGCGTCTGCCCCCTTCTCGCTTCTCCCTCACACCTTTTTCCTCTTACGAGGTTGCGTGTGGCACGAATTCCCTCTCACTGGTTAGGCCTGACGGCTCTATAGATGGGCGGTTCA
>JASDQU010194886.1:0-16159 GCA_032191745.1 Picea mariana | reverse complement strand
GATGGATAAATGTGACTTCAAGAGATGCCACATAAACCTGTCCTTTGACGGTTGAATTTTTTACCTGTTTGGGAAAAAATTCAAACTACGATAACTTTTGCATATGCACTCGGATTTTCAATCTATTTACACTTTCAAAAATCTTACAATGAGCACTTCGCGATTTTGTAGTTTTATTGAGCATGATATAAATTTAATTTTTTAGCATGTTGGGATCCACCTGGATCAATGTAGGGGTTTTTCACTTGGAAAGAATGCCAAGGATTCTTTTCCAAGTAGTGATAATAGGTCCAAGAGGATCTTGGATATAGTACATTTATATGTGTGTGGACCAATGTCAATTCCTTCTTCGAGTGGTTACTTGTACTATGTGACCTTCATTGATGAGGAGGACATGGATATTATTCATGAAGAGCAAGGATGAAGTCTTCAATCGATTCACGGAGTTCAAGGCTCAGGTGGAGAATGCAATAGGGAATAACATCGAGTTCTTGAGGTCATATAATGAGGGCGAGTATACCTCCAATGAGTTAAGGTATTTCTGGAAGGAGGCATGGATTAATAGGGAGTTAATAGTTCCTTTCAACCCACAACATAATGGGGTTGCAGGGAATAATGAGACTATAGTTGAGCCTACCAAGGGGATGATTCATGACCAAGATCTACCTATGTTTCTTTGGGGAGAGGCATGTAACAAAAAACTCTATGTTTAGAAAATGTGTTCTCATAGTATCTTGCAGGACAACTCTCTTGAGGAGGGACTCATAGGAGTGAGACTAGAGATAGGGAATTTGAGGATATTTGGTTGTCTTGTTTACATCCATCTTCCTAAGGAGAAGAGGATGAATCAAAAACCTTTTGGGAGGAAGGGCATGTTTGTGGGATACAACAAGACTTCTAAGTCCTACTAGATCTACATTCCAGGACAAAAATAGATTGAGGTTAGCTGGGATGTCAGGTTTGAGGTGGAGTTGGCTTTCAGGAGGTCACAAGAGACCATAACAGAGACATATGGTGATGAGCAGGATGACCTAAATTTTTAGGAGAGTACAGTTCCATCCAGTATAGGGGTTCATCCTTTCGACCATGAGGATGAGTTAGAGGAGTCACTAGATCAAGTGGACTCTCCTAGTGACAAGGACATGAGGCCTAGATGGATTTAGGATACTTTGAGAGATGCAAAGAATCATGTGGCCCCCAGGGGAACTTTCAAGGAGAGTACGATTCCAAAAAGGTTTTCAAGATATGTGGTACTTATGAGTAACATCATTTATTGCAATCCTTCCAGTTTTGAGAAGGAAATAGGATAACAGGTTTGGAGGGATGTCATGATTAAGGAGTATCAATCCATAATGAAGAATGATGTGTGGGACATACTTTCAATACAAGAGGGGAAGTCTGTGGTGACTTCCAAGTGTATCTGTGTAGGGGTAAGAGATATTCAGGAGATGTAAAGTTCATAAAGTATCCATCCATCCTAGGGTACCATGCTCTCTCTAAAACATGACTCCCTCTGATTCTATACAATATCTGGAGCCATCCACTCCCTCTGCGTATTTTGATCTTTTGTGAAGTCTGATCTCTAATAAATTTTCCTGGGAGGTTTCTCCACCCTAAGAGACCCTAAGGGATGAATCCCTCTGAACTTTGGTTCCCTCTGAGATGGTACTTCGTGGGGTCGCCTACCTCACCATTGGTTAAGCCACATGCTCCTCCTAATAACTTGAAGGTTTGGAATTAATGATGTGATTCCATGCAACTCGAGAATATCTGAGGTATTTTTGCTTCCTAAAAGTATCACGGGGAGCTACATGCCATACTGCATCCTACAAGGTATCATGAAACCATGTTGGCCTCTTCTTGATCACTGTAATATCTCTAATTAGATCCACGAACGTGGATGGCTCTACTAAATCTTCGTGATGATATGAAGAGTGAACAAATGAAATAGAGGGATCTATATGGTCATCTTAGGATCCTTCTTCTCTTCACAATCAATATCCATGTGAAACCCTCTATATCCCACAAAATTATCCTTCTTTCCAGAAGGTTCTAACTTCGTCCTCTTCTCCTTCGGTACATGGGTGTATACGGTCATGTACACAACTCTATGTCTAGATATACTACTCCATGTATCAAACTAGAGACCATATAATATTTCTCCTCCTGCAACAGTCACTATAGCTCCTTCTCGGAAATTCACTTGTGACATGCTTGAAACAAGAGAAATAACAGAAAAAAATAACAAATAAGAAAAAATTCTTATGATATGAAATAAGAACAATAAAAATAACATGAATAGGAAAAATCGTCACTATAGCTCCTTCTCAAAGTTATCTCATGTAATTGGACCAGAACAATGACAAGAAACTAGAAAAAAATAAAATACAAGAACAACATTTTTATGGTGTTGTCACTGATTATTCCTTCATGGAAACCTTCCCAGAACAAGAACAAGAGTAAAAAAAAGAACAACACTTCTCTATTGTTGTGACCAATCATTATTCCACCATAACCATCCTAGAACAAAACAATAACAACATCGTTTCCATCGTAACATCCATGACATTTACAAGGTAACCTTCCTAGGACAAAGACAACAACCAATAACATATTCTGCAATAGATCAGTTTCATATTGTAAATGAGTTCATCATTAGTCATAAACAGTTAGCATTGACATAATGATCATAGTACCAACATTATTCAAAACATTTGTTAGCAAAGGTACTCAACATTAATAGATCTCTAAGTATTGCTATCTTAGTTACAATATTTACTTAAGATGCAACAATATAAACGTATCAAACCTAATATGAAAATATGGATTCTTAATTGTTTTTTTCTATTTGTCATCTATTGTAGGAGACATCACCACTTTTTCCTCCAACTCTTGGGCTTCCTTTGAGTTCACTGGATCTAAGGTCCCTCTGGTTCTACT
Source organism: Picea mariana (assembly GCA_032191745.1). Classification (NCBI taxonomy): domain Eukaryota; kingdom Viridiplantae; phylum Streptophyta; class Pinopsida; order Pinales; family Pinaceae; genus Picea; species Picea mariana. The sequence goes on along the minus strand of JASDQU010194886.1, from coordinate 13,219 downwards.
ATCACTTCTTAGACAAAGGTCCTTTTTCGAAGTGTACATCTCCTAGAAATACCCTCACGCTATGTTCAATGATATAAATTGGAAAAATATGCAAGTGCATACCTTTGTGATTTGTAGCACCATCCAAATTGTCTTTTAATATAAAACTGGACACCATTAGTACATGAAGAAATCACAAATTCAAGATAGCAAAAAGTTCAATGTCGAGGAAAAGGTCAATAAGCCTAAAATTGAAACTTTGACAAAAAAACAATTTGAGAAGTGCAATAGGTGCACTAGGGAAAGTTGAGTTTCTCTATACACAATTTTTTCCTTGACTCATCCCAATAAATTCTCAATGATCCTCACAAAGAAAGTTGTTGCAATTGCAGTAGTGGGTTTTAGGTGAAATTTCAACTTTCACCAAGATGCAATATGAGACCACTAGGGGGTGCATTAGGGATATTTGATCTATGGAAAAATTAAACTCAACGTCCTCCAATATGTTGCTCAACCATCTTGACAAGTTCAGGTAGATGCAACGACAAATAGAAACCATGCAATGGAAATATTTTGACTAGCTCTCATACCATGTTGATTTTTTATGATTATCATATTTTATAGTTATTTCCTTATGATTAATAACAAGATTTACATTAAAAAAATATTTATCATAGAGTAACTATACACTGAAAATATCAACTATAAGAATGCAACATAAATAACAAGATCTAGAAATATTAACCATGCACACTAAGAACACAACCCAAGAACACACGAGTTTATCCTAGGAAACCCAACCTTGGGAGAAAACCTAAAAACCTTTTTATAGAAGAATCAAGTCCAAGATATTACGAGTACATCACTATCAATAGCCAAAATACAATATAGAGAATATCCTTCCCAAGTGTGGCACACTTATCAAGATGTCAGAAACCAAGAAGGAATTGTCTAACTGTCCAAATTAAATGATCCAGTCTCATATTTATACTAATATGAATGTTGGTCGACGACCAACTTCTTATTCTAGGTCTTCAAATGACTTTATTATTTTAAGTCTATTACTAGTCGGGTCTACTTCTCTTCTCAGGTCTTCAATTTCTTCTTGGTGCTTCTATAATGGTGTAGATGGGTCTTCTTGTACTTTCCTGTGGAGAATGACTTGCTCGAAGTTGCAATCCTCAACATTTGTGGACATGTTTGGATGTTGTTTGGTGATGTAATTTAGGGGAGAAAGAGGTTTTGTGCCTAGGAGCCATGAGCTATTTGAAATTCGTCCAAGAAGCATACGTTTTGGTTGGTGGGAGAATTTGTGTTGCAGCTATGAAATTCTTGAAGTCCAAGAAAACATAATTATTTTCGAACCTGTGCTAGAAGCCTTGGAGGGGAGTTGAAAGGCCTAAGGGACTATGAGCATTGAAGGGGGATTTAATCCCTTGGTTTGTGCAGGTTGAGGGGAAGAGCATTGGTGGATTGGGATTAGTTGTGAGTTTGACTTTTGAGAAGGGGACATTAGTCAGCCTTAGGGACCACCGTCTCTTGTGGATTCATAGCTCCAGCGCAAGGGTGTCTTGCTATTGGGAATGGGAGTAGTAGGATACACTTGGGAGGAACATCCGTCCTTTGTATTGGGTTGCACATTTCATTAAGATAATTATTCTTACATGTTGTGTTTGTTCATGTTAATTGTTGATACAATTGTTGTACAATTTACTTTGAGTTATATTTGGTTATCATTTCTTATTGTGAGAAGAATTTTTCATTTAAATCTTTGTTTATGTGGTTTAATGATGTTGTATGTTATTTAGTTGTTATACGCATAGTTAAGAAGTTATATTTAACTTTTTGGGCAGCATAGAAAGTTACATGTGAAGGAATGTCATGCTAAGTATTATTTCAGCATATAAATTTAGTAAAATAAAACATTTTAGTAGTGGAGTGACCCACCTAGGGTTGGGTAGGCTACAACCCTAACCTAGGCTTGAACTATCACCTCAGTAGGCCCACAAGAATCGTAGCCTATGCTTGCACAAGTTATAATTTTAATTTAGTTGATTAATTTAAATTTAATATAAACAATTTTTTTTAGGCTGGGATGGTACGGAGTCCTCAATTCTACTCTCTTCCACTACCAAGAGAAGAGAAAATGGTTGTGAATGATGAGTAAGTGTAATCGATGATAGACCTTATGGGGTTGAAAGGGTTCTCTCTCTTAACATTGGTGGCCATGCTATTTGGTTTCTGCAATTGTTTAAAGGTTTCTTATTTTTTATTTTTCACAAATATTTCATTAGAGAGAGTGCATTTTGTTTTCATACGTTCTATGGTTTGATGCAGATAGGGTTTTTGGATTATTTTTCATTTTGTCTTGTGACCTATACATGCATGATGTGAGTTTTTAATTCAATGGTCTCTTTGTACCTGCTGCAAAGGCTCTTTTATGATAGGTTTTTGAGGATTGTGATGGCCATCTTACTTCTATGTGTGTTCAGTCAGTTTGTCATTGCTATTGGTTTGTTTTTTGATGTCACTTATTTTCTATTTTAGAAAGGTTGAATGTTGTGATGGAGAGAAAAGGGTATAAGCATATCAGTTTAGAAGTTCTGCAGTCATGCATACTTCAACGTAAGAGAATTTTTTGTTTTAAATCAACATTTAATTTACAACGAAAAAAGTCAGCTTGAGTGAAACAAATGAAATTGTTTGTGCGCTAGTTATATTCATAAATTGAAACCATGCATGGATATGGTCAATGACATCAAACAATTTTATGGAATCGTTGCATTAAAAAATTGTAGCTAATGGGCATATATTTAATGATATATCAAATAATATTAATAAATCATCTAGCTCCAATCATATATTGTATGTAACATTAATATCAAATACTGTTATGTAATGGATTTTATTTGACTGAATGATAGTTGTAGTTATGTATGTATTTTTAGCATGACATCAGTAACTATGTCCATGCCATCTTTATATTTATTTAAACTTTAAGATGTATTTTATGTTGATCAAATATTTAATTATTGATCAGATTGAGATATTAAATATCTCAGAAAAGTTCATGAAATACTTTTTGTTATATATTTTTTATTTTATTTAATTAAAAAAAAATTATTTTTATTTAATTTAATAGTCATTTAAATATTAATTTAATAGTCAATAAGTTTAAGTCCAGGCGTTAACTCGAATGGTTGAGATAGCTTGAATGGTTGAGAGTTGTGAATTGGAAGCAGGAGGTCATGAGGTCAAGTCCCTAGGTTGGTTGTCTTGTTAGGTTGCCAAAATTGTACCTCCATTTTAAAACTAATGGTGTCAATGGCTTATATCAACTAGTTACAACTATTTCTTTTGATTGTTGATAAATTGATCATCTTTTGAGTTTTTCAAGACTGAAAGGGGTTAAGGTAGGGTTGCCCCTATCTCCCCTACTTCTCCTAATTGTTGCAAAATCATTATCTCCCCTACTTTTCTTAATTGTTGCAAAATCATTAAATAGGGAGGCAAAAAAATAAATTCATAGATCCTCTTCTTTATCTAATCTCGTATATTATGAAAATATACTAATGTTTTGTGATGGAACTGATACTAATATGGTAACGAAGATTATGGACTTTGGCTATAGGTATGTAGATTAATATGGAAAAATCCACTATTTCCTCTTTGTGAATATTGAGGAAATAAAGTATACTTTTCATAGTAGTTTCCATTTCATGAGTCAAAGTTGGAGGATGGACTAAAGTACCTTGGATTTTCCTCAAAACCAAATGAATATTTGAAAAGGGATTTCAACTAGTTGATCGATGTCTCTCAGTGCTAGTAAAAATAGTTTTAGAAGCCATAAATATATATTGGATGTCACTATCATGGATTCCTAAAAGTACTCTAGAAGTTATTAGAAAATCATTTTCATATTAATTTGGTTTGAATACTATGAAAGAAAGGGATCCCTATTGTCAATTGGAAAAGGATAGTTGTCCCATGAGAGGATGGGGGTGTAATAATATATTCTTCTTCTGAAGACCCTTTGCATCCAAGAGTGCATGGAGAATCATTCAAGGGAAAGGAATATGGTGTGGGAAAGGACTATGGTGTCGAGTGGTGAAAGAGAAGTATATATAGCTCGATGGTATGAAAGATGGGATAAGAAACCCTAGTAAGAAATTTTAGAATGTTTATGTCATATGAATGTTTTGGTATTAGCCTTTTCTTTGCTTGAAAATTGGCTGGTGTAAAAATTTGGTAGTTGGTCAAAGGTTAAAGTAGGGGAACATCATTGGATTGGTTGTAGGGAGGATCGCAATGTGCCATATCATATAATTTGTTTCCATAGGAATTGACGTATGTGTGAACTAAATCAAATAATGAATTCAAAGATGTCCACAATATGTAATAAAAAATGGTTAGAAATTTTAATTGCAAAACTTAAGTCCAATCATGTTAGAACTAAGAAAATGTTAGAATTAAGAAAGAAGAAGATATTTTGGTCTCTAAATCCTCATTGTTTGTAAACAACCAGATATGAATATATGTGTTTATATTCATATAGTGAAGTTGGGATGGAGATGTGGTGGTGAATAAAATTTTGGAGGTTCAAATGCCATTAGAAATCTTGTATATTCATGTGTTTATTATGAAATAACATTGGAGCTTTAACTTGGGACAACCTCCACAAAATAAATTATGAAACAAATCTAGTATACTCTGCAAATAAAGTGGGAAACAAATTTTGATCTCACTATATTCTGTACATATTGAAAAACAGTTTTAAAATGAGGTTGAAGATATTCAATACATATTGAAAAACAGTTTTAAAATGAGGTTGAAGATATTTGGTAAATATTGAAAAATAGTTTTCAAATGAGGTTGAAGATTTTAATAGCTAAGGAATATGACAAGGGGAATCCAAAGAAGAAAGATTCTGAATATTGAGAATATAGAGTAAAAGTGAAAATATCTTTACTTTTCATAATTTATTGGGTTATACGGATGAAAAGAAATGCAATCATATTTGACAACAGTCTTCTAAAATCTAAAAGAGAAAAATGAACTTTACTTTTCATAATTTATTGGGTTATATGGATCGAAAGGAATGCAATCATATTTGACAATAGGCTTCTATCCCCTATTCAGTGTACTACTAAAGATTTCAATATCTTAGTGATTTTCAAACAAGTAAAATCAAATTGTTGAGGAATTTATAGACAAGTCATAATTCAATATTCTTGGTTTTTTCTTTTTTATAAAACCTTACACAGAAATCAAAAAAAAAAATCCTAAATAAGATGAGATAAAGGAATATTATTTATAAATGACTTTCGCTCTCTTAGAGTCAAAAGAGGAATTGGACTTGGACCTAATAATTATGGAGAGCTAATGGCCTAAATTTATCCATCACTTTGGCAGCAGAACGTGGAGTCAACAAATCACAAAAAAGATAATATACTTTCAATATTTTTACTCTTCATCTTTTAGTTGAAGAAATCTTTGATAGGTTCATAGATTTTGATGACATGTTTTTTCATCGTATATAGAGGAGAGTTAAACAACTAATGATATGTCAAAGGAAAGATCAGATCTGGCAAGGGGCTATAATTGAACAAATCAATGCTAGTATCTAACAATATGTTCATCAACTGATGAAGATATGTAATCTGTAATTTTATTTTTATAAATAAAGTTAAATTTTTAAAATGAAAAACAATGCAATGTGTAATGAAATATTCCATTACAATTTTAAAAGCTCATATAAAAAAGAAATACATTTACATATAAGGACAAAAAGACATGTCCGAAATATGTGAGCTTAATATCGTCATGTTGTTGTTCAAAGCCATAAAACTTGAGTGTGTTATTGCACATTGTTTATCCTCTACCAAAATATATAATGTAACAAATAACCTTAATGGGCTGAAGAAGGTTCCATGGGTTTAATTTACCAGAAAGAGAAGTAGCATTAACTTCGAAAGTTTCAATTAAACGGCTGATCAACCTTATTAAAAGCAACACCATCCTAGTTAGGCGTTGCACATAGCTGACGCTGAGAATAATTATGTACATTTCAGTCATTATATCATTTAAATTTATATTTTTATAGCATTCATTATATCAATTAAATCTATATTTTTATATCATTCAAAATAATGAGAAATATTTACAACTAGATAAATGTTGTTGAAAATATGTCAACGCATTTTCTCATGCGGTTACATACAGATGAAGACGCACATGCACATGCATGCAATGTACTTATGAATTGTTCGTGTAACTATGTGATCTATTCATGATCAGTCTGTGTAATTAAGTGATAGATGTTATATATACGAGCATACCCATAGAGGTAGAATACAATGCAAGCTAGAGAGGAGTGAGTGTGTGAGGAGAGGACGATTGTATGCCTATGAAGGCTATTGTAGTTCTCCCTTGAATAACATAAGACCGATAATAATTTCCCATGGGTTTTTCCCGGTTTGGGTTTCCATATAAATAACCAAGTGTATGACAGATGTGCTTGGTTTTATGCGTATTTGATCTTGCTTAGATTATGCTTTGTTATATTTGCTATGTTTTTCTTCTGCTGCCTAACAAGTGGTATCCGAGATTAGAGTTCAAGGAGAAGAGAGAGAAGGAGAAAATAATTTGGTCGCTAGATTGAAGACACGAGCCGAGCCGAGTGAAGTGGAAGTGGAGAGCCGAGGACAAGTTTTATTACATTACCGTCAGTCATCCCTGTGAGACAGTATGATGACAACACACAAACCTACAAAATTTCCAAAAAGTTCAAAATCTTCGCAGGCCATACATAGTAGAGATTGCGACATCATTGCAGGCAGAACATTTGACATAGAACATCATTGTCGCAAGCGACAATTTGACACGGTGCAACAATTTGAGTGAAAATCGTCACAGACTACCCATTAACACAATGTGACTATTTCCTAATTGACAATTTTCTAATTGTCGCATGTAATCAATTCAACAGGGTGCGGCGATCTTAAGAACCATAAATTCACATGGTATGAAGCATTTTTTTTAAGAGTATTCAAGCGGTATAAAAAAATTAAAGGTGAAGGTGTTTGTCTTATTATAAGGTTCGCATTGTATAAGGAGATTTGATTATTAAATCATGGAGGTGAGCCTTTCTTAAAAGGTGCTTTTCTTTTTTATATAATAAAAAGGTAAAAGGGTGGAAGGGGTTATGGTTTTTGGGGTTTAACCTTAAATATAATAATATTTCTTCAGAATAAAAAGGCTCGGTTTTATAAAGAGTGTTTTTGGTTTTTATTTTGCTAATGTCGAAAGTCTAAAGTTCTAAGTTTGAGATTGAAAAGTTCAGTGGTAAGAATAGTTTTTCACTATGGAAGTTCAAGATGCGGGATCTTCTTATGCAACAAGGATTGAAAAAGGCCTTGGCTGGAAGGTCAAAGAAACCAGCAAGCATGACAGACGAGGGCTGGGAGGATCTAGATGCAAGGGCCCTCAATATTGTTCGTCTATGTCTAGTAGATGAGGTATTGTTTAACATCATTGAAGAGATGAAAACAACAGGTTTGTGGACCAAAATGGAGAGTCTATATATGACAAAGAACTTGTCAAACATAATCTTCCTAAAGAGGTAGTTGTAAAGTTTGTGAATGAAAGAAGGTACAAAAATTGTTGATCACTTGAATCTCTTAAATACTCTCATTTCTCAATTAACTGCTATGGAAGTAAAGTATGATGATGAGGACAAGGCTATTATGCTACTGTTTTTTTTTCCTGAGTCTTGGGATCATATGGTCACAACTATGTGGTTTAATACAACAGATGTCATTGATTATGACACTGTTGTGGGAGCTTTGTTGTGTGAGGAAATGAGGAAGAAATCCAATAAGGAAAACTCTACAACAAAAGCAATGATGGTCAGAGTACGATCTACAGAAAGAGGGAAAAGTCAGAGGGGTACATCAAGGTCTAAATCAAAGGGCAAGAAGGGTAAGCAGAAATGTTGGTAATGTGGAAAATTGGGGCATCTCAAGAAGGATTGTTAGAAAAGAAATAATGCAGCTAAGGAGGACTCCACAAAATAAGTAAAGGAAGCTAATGTAGCTTAAAGAAGTTCAGGTTCAAGTTCCGATATGGTTGATGAGGTATTGTCTACTTGTGATGTTTCACATCAACATCAACATTGGTTGTTAGATTCTGGTGTGTCCATTCACATGTGTCTTCATAGAAATTGGTTCTCAACTTACCAATTTATTGATGATGGTGTTGCTTTTATGGGAAATGATTTTTCTTGTAAAATTGTTGGAGTTGGTAGTGTCCAGATTACAATGCATGATGGTTCTGTAAGAACATTAACAGATGTAAGACATGTACCCGAACTAAGAAAGAACTTGGTATCTTTGGGAGTTCTAGATTCTGTTGGTTACAGGTGTACAACTCAAGGTGGAGTATTGAAGGTGTCCAAAGGCATATTAGTAGTCATGAAAGAAAAGAGGATAGGGAACCTTTATCATGTTGAAGGAAGGAAAAAATTAAATCACGCAGTGGTAGCATATGGAGATACAAGTGACTCTGTTCATTTATTGCATCAACGTTTGGGTCATATGAGTGAGAAAGGTATTAAGGTACTGGTTGATTGTAAGTCACTTCTAAGTTTGAAGTTTTTGAATTTGAATTTTTGCAAGTATTGTTTTCTTGGAAAACATTGTAGACAAAAGTTTAAAGAAGGAAGGAATATAAGCAAAGGCATCCTTAACTACATTCATCCAGATGTTTGGGGACCATACCCTACAATTTCTTTTGGAGGATCATCATATAATGTAACATTTATAGATGATTACTCTAGAAAGGTTTGGGTCTATTTACTTAAGAGAAAATTTGATGTATTTATTACTTTTAAGCAATTTAGAGCTTTGGTTGAAAAAAGAACTATCAGGTTAATCAAGTGTTTAAGGACAAATAATGGAGGTGAGTTCACATCTATAGAATTTGAGAACTATTGCAAGGAATCTCAGATCGGGAGACATAAGACCACGGTTTATACTCCTCAATAGAATGGTGTTGCTAAACACATGTATAGGACTCTTCTATCAAGAGCAAGGAGCATGCTCAGTAATGCCAAGATATAGCAGGAATTATGGGCAGAAGCAGTTCTTACAATATGATATATGATAAATCGGTCACCATCAACTGCAATAAACTGTAAGATTCCAGAAAATGTATGGGTAGGTCATTCATGTGATTTTTCAAATCTGAGAATATTTGGTTGTGATGCTTATGCTCTTATTTCTAAAGATCATTGTTCTAAGTTATATCCTAGATCAAAGAAATACGTCTTTGTTGGTTATGGTGATGGACTTAAGGGGTGAAACCTGTGGGATCCTACTGCCCACAAACTCATCATAAGAAGAGATGTAGTATTTGATGAATCATCACTCTTAAAAGAAGAATTGGTAGATGTTGAAGTGAGACAAGAACAGGTACCTCAAATTCAACAAATTCAATTGGAAACTCAACCATCTCCAGGAAGGCAGGAGCATGTAGAATTTCAAGAAGAAGAAGAAGAAGATAAAGATGCAAAAAATATCCAGGAAAATGACGATATGCCTCAACCATCTCCTAGGAGATCATCACAGGTTAGGAATCGTCCTGCTAGGTATGATGATTATGTTTCATCTGTGGCTTTGGTTTATGTTGATGGAGAACCTAGTTTTTTTCAGGAAGAAATTAAGGCATCTGAAAGTGCTAAATGGAAGAAAAATATGAAAGAAGAAATGGATGCCTTAGAGAGGAATAAAACACGGGACCTGGTAGAAATTCCGAAGGATAGGAAGGTTGTCAACTGCAAGTGGGTCTACAAACTGAAAAAGGGTGTTGATGATAAAGTCGAAAGGTATAAAGCAAGACTGGTAGCAAAATGGTATTCTCAAAAGGAAGGTATTAATTTTCATGATATCTTTTCACCAGTTGTGAAGCTTGTTTCAGTTCATGTTTTGTTAGCACTAGTTTCTTTACTTGATCTTGAGTTAGAGAAGCTAGATGTTAAAACAACGTTTCTACATGGAGATTTAGATGATGATATATTTATGGAACAACTAGAAGGGTTTGTTCAAGATCGCAATAAGAGGTTTGTTTGCAAACTCAAGAAGTCATTGTATGGCCTGAGACAGCCTCCTGGACAATGGTATAAGAAGTTTTATTCCTTCATGGTGAGCCTAAGTTTTACAAGGAGTGAATATGATCATTGTGTTTAATTTAAAAAGTTGGAAAATGGCATATTCATTATTTTGGTGTTTTATGTTGACGATATGCTTGTGGCAAGCAAAAGCATCATTGATATCAATAGGTTAAAGGCTCAGTTGACTAGGGTGTTTGATATGAAGAATCTAGGAGCAACAAAACAAATCTTAGGCATGGAGATACATAGAGACAAGAAAAATGGTAAGTTGTGGTTATGTCAATAGAACATGTGGAGAAAATACTTATGAGATTCGGTATGAATAATGTGAAACCCATACAAATCCCTTTGTATTCCCAATTTAAGATTTCTTCAGGTTTATGTGCTAGTAATGACGAAGAAAATGATTATATGTCTCGTTTACAATATGCCAATGCAATGGGAAGTTTGATGTATGCGATGGTGAGTACTAGACCATATATTTCACATGTAGTTGGTGTTGTCAGTCGATATATGGAAAATCCAGGAAAAGAGTATTGGGAAGCAGTGAAATGGGTGCTTCGATATCTTAGAGGCACAAGCAGTTATTCTATCACCTATGATGGTTCCAGAGATTCAGTTTGCAGTTATGTAGATTCAAATTTTACAGGTGACTTGGACAAAATGAGATCCACTTCAAGATATGTCTTTACTCTTGCAGGAGGACCTATTAGTTGGATGTCAAAGCTTCAAAATGCAATCTCTTTATCCACTACAGAGGCTAAGTATATGGCTTCTTCACATGCATGCAAGGATGCAATTTGATTATAGGTTTTATGGGGTGAGTTTGGAAGGATGTAGGACAAAGTGAAAGTATTTTACGATAGTGAAAGTGCTATTCATTTGGCTAGAAATCCTGCGTATCACAGTAAGACGAAGCATATTTATGTCAAGTACCATTTTAAGACAGAATGTTGATGAAGGTGGAGTGGCTCTAGAAAAGGTCCATACAAAAGTGAATTTTGTAGATATGTTTACAAAAGCAGTTTTGTTAGAGAAGCTATGGTGGTGTCTGGCTTCTCTTGGTTTGCAGAAAAGGTGATGAATTAATTAAGAGCATGATATATCAAGTAAATTGTTGTCAAGGTGAACATTGTTGGAAACATGCCAACGAATTTTCTCATGCGGTCCCATGCAAATGCACATGTAGATACAGATGCACATGCACATGCATGCAATCTACTTATGAACTGTTTGTGTAACTATGTGATCGATTCATGATTAGTCTGTGCAACTGAGTGATAGATGATATATATACGAGCATACCCATAGAGGTAGAATACAATAGCGAGTGTGTGAGGAGAGGATGATTGTATGCCTATGAAGGCTATTGTAGTTCTCCCTTGAATAACAGAAGACAGATAATCATTGCCCGTGGTTTTTTCCCAATTTGAGTTTCCACATCAATCAATGTGTCAAGTGTATAACTCACTTGCTTGATTTTATGAGTGTTTGATCTTGCTTAGTTTATACTTTGTTATATTTGCTATGTTTTGCTTAGCTGCCTAACACAACACATTTGTAGTAAATTAAATTGAGAAAAATGAAATTTATAAAGAATTATATAATCATTAAATTTAATATATGCACTAATTTTATTTTAGTTAAACAATTATTTGGTCCAAAAGTGATATTTGTCTTTCTAATAAAAAGTAATATTCGTCTTAAAGCATAAAAAAAACGTTAAACCCAACATTATCTCTTCAATTTTATTTTAGTTAAACAATTATTTGGTCCAAAAGTGATATTTGTCTTTCTAATAAAAAGTAATATTTGTCTTAAAGTATAAAAAAAAAAGTTAAACCCAACACTATTTCTTCAAATTGAAATCTGACCTTTCACTTCAAATATCTCAATATGAGACACAGAGTTTCGGTCACTGGTCTCGATTTTTCCGTGGACGCAATGACAAGACTAGACGTATGACATTTGGTGTCTCCCAGCAGTGGGCCACATGAGAAATGTTTTGGACAAACACGAAAGTACAATTGWAAGAACAAGTCGTTTTACAGCAATGCAATTATTTGCGCKTCTTGCWARGTRCCTCCCTGTATTAGTTTTCCATTCTCGCAATAHTTTATRTRAAACTTGCCAGAAAGAGCTACATGTCAGCCTTGTSCAGGTGTCGCACCTCTCCATTTCTGAAAAARWAATTCTAAGWTTTCTGCTGTATGATCAGCGGTTAATGAAATTACTATTATTGTTACTATTGTTCASGYGTTTCGATTCATTCGTTTTGAGAAATTAGAGATCAATGGCAGCCTTTTCTGGTCTTTACGACGCTTTGATTATGGACTCCGTTGGGATTAGGGAGCCGATCTCTGATATTGAAGATCAAAAATCGCAGTACGATGTTAGTAAGCATCTTGCTGATCAGCAATATATCGAGTTTCTCGCGAGTACGGAGTTATCAGCTCTGAGGAGGCACTAATGTCTTGGTACGAGTCAACTATGGAATCTTTCGGATTACAGGAAGTCATCGATCCCATTATTATTAACAAGGACCACATATCTGAAGCACTCTATGGTCCATCTTTTGGTGTCGATAATGGTGAAAGGGCGGTGTATCCGAAGACTGAAAGCACAGTGAATGAAAAAATACAGGATTGTGATGTGAATCAGCTGCAAAAGTATACTCCAGGCAACGGGGAGAATCAGGAAGTAACGATTGATAAAGGAAAGTGTATTGATAAACCCTTAAGGTCTAAAGGGAAAGGGAAAGGGCATACAACTCATGGAAAGACGAAGAAAAGAAAAAATGTTGGTGGGAGTGTTGTCGAGATATATTTGCAGGTTTCAGCTCAGTTCCATGAATTTAATTTGATCCAGATAGTACTGTTTATTATTAGTATATGATTTCGTTGATTCTATATGATTCATTTCTACTGTTCTTTCATATTTTGCTGCAGAAGTCCAAGAGGGGAAGATGCAAATGTTCACAAAGTTCTAGCGCTTGCAAAAGTCATGAAAAGAAGTCGAACACTAAATTAGATGTTATAAGGACTGACCCTCCTGAGATGCCTCTCCGTATTG
>JASDQU010194884.1:0-17016 GCA_032191745.1 Picea mariana | reverse complement strand
TTAAGCCCTTTTTGGCATTTCGGGACCTGGGAGTTCGAAGGACCTAGAATCGTTTGCAGCTGGAATCGCGAAATCGTGAATTATGAAATTCTGAAAAGTGGATCGTGGTCACAGGTAGTGGTCACATGGTTGAGCATTAAGGGAGGAGCCAGTTGTGGAGTTAAGCCCTTTTCGGCATTTCGGCAACCGGGAGTTCAAGAGTGAAGGAGTCGTGAGACAAGGAGTCCCGACTCTCAAAATCATGAAACACAATGAGCACCTTTTGGACAAGGCCTGTGGTCACAGCCAGTGATCACGTGGGGGTGAAGCTCACGCTTAGTGTTCAGACACACAGGTGGGTTTCAATATGGGACCTGTGAATTCGTTCAAAGGGTTCCAACAGAGAACCAGAGGGCCATTTCGGCTCAGAAGAAGATCGATCTAGAGACCAGGAGGTCGCAGAACCCTGCTGAGGCAGGGGGTCTACATCATGTGGTATCAGAGCCACTTTATGTTTGTAGACTGCAGGTTGAGGGAGGTAGAGTAGATAAAGAAAATACTCTGATACACACCATCAAGTGGTATCAGAGAAGATTTTTGTCTGTAGATTTTAGACAAAAGAGAAAGAGGAGACCGTTACTTTGTTCATAGATAAAGGAGAGACGGTGGGAGAAATTCTAGTAACATCAAGTGGAATCAGAAGCAGAGATTCATCTGTATACAGTAGGTGAAAGAAACAGGGTGTTAAAGTTTTTTGGTGATTTTTGCAAGGTGTGCAGCAAATGATAGACAACCAGGCAAGCTGTAGGAGGACACGGAGATGCTCTCACACGTAGAGTGATCCATACGCTTTCCAGGAGGGCAGGTGAAAGATGGAATATGTCTACTGAAGGCCATAAGCATGGTCAAAGAGAGGACCTCCAACAGATGAAGAGCAAGGTTGAGATGGATAAAGAACTCTTTGAGATAAGAGTGAGGATGGAGGAGCTTGCATTTTGAATGCAACAGAGTGCAAGAACACGATGGGTGTATGAATGGCCCATGAAAAAGAAGGTGAAGTGGCCAGTCAAGGAGTTGTTGGCCAAAAGACAGAAAAGGCTATTGAAAATATGGCTGAGGCATGCTGAAAGCCTCAATGACACAGAGTTGGTTTTCATCTGTGAGACAGAAGTTGGAGAAACCCTTAGTGATAAGGAAGAGAGATCAGTTTCAGGTCTCATAAACTGTCAGGAGGGCAGAGATGAATTTTCCAATTGCCAGGTGGGCAATGAAATGAGATCATTGGAGGATCTCATAGACTGTCGAGAGGACAGCAGTGGAAATTCATATTTCCAGGAGGGAAATGGTATAATATTAGTTGAAGATCTCATAAACTGCCAGGTGGGCAGAGCAGAAATCCCATATTGCCAAGTGGGCAAGGGAGAGTAGATGAGACTGTCTGAAAGTCTCATGAACTCGGGGATGAGTTTGGGTCAGCAAGGAGTGTTGAATAAATGGGATCGATTGATCTCATAAACTACTAGGTGGGCAGGAGTGAACTTTCGAGTTGCCAGGTGGGAAATGGGAAGAGATCAGCAGAAGGTCTTGCATACTGCCAAGGGGGCAGTGGTGAAAGTTTGGATTGCCAAGTGGGAAATGAGATGGAACTAGCTGGTCTCATACACTGCTAGGTGGGAAGTAGAAAATTCCCCGGATGCCAAGTGGGCAAAGGGGAAAATATGAGGCTATGTGAAAGTCTCATGAACTCAGAGGAGAGTTCGGATCAGTAAGCAGTGCTAACGAAGGAAGGTCAGAAATACATTCTGGTCATTGGGGGAATTGAAGTATTCCTACCAAGCAGCCCAATTGAGGCTAGAGTATGTGTTTCAGAAGAAATAACAGAAGAAGGACAACCAACAGTTATCATAGAGGGAGAGGAGGAGAAGACACTAATGTTTTTCCCAACAGAAGAGGAGCATGCAAATAAGATGCTCACTCCATGGGAAATGGAGTTAGAGATGCTGGAGGATTAGTTGAACAATCCAGAGCTAGTATATGGATTCCATGAGGAGACAGTCATGCAGATGTTAGCAGAGGATAATTCCAAGGAATCACTCAGAATTTTCAGCCAGGGAGCTAAACAGATGATAACTGCAGTGTCGAGGCGTGCAACAGAAGATGAAGGAGAATTCTAGTCTGAGGAGTAGCTGGAGGAAGATGGAATTCAACCAGCACAAGGGGAAATGGCAGAATCTAATCTATTAAATAAGGTGACTGAACAGTAGGTCAGTCAAGAAAATAAAACTGCAGCGATGAATTTTGCAGCAGGATGGCAAGTTGAGGCCACGGAGGAAAAAGATGGCATGGGAGATCTAGTTCATCGACCCATTTGCTGAGAAGAAGTGTAGCTGAGGAGACTACATAAGGAGAGCCAACCACTGGAGCAGATGGACACGGTAATTGAAGAAATCATAAGGTTGATGTCAAGTTCAGTAGTAGAGACTGCCAGCAATGAGAAGCTAAGCAGAAGGGATCCTACAAGAGTAGTAGGGCAGTAGCAACAACAACAACGAAGTAGAGGAGCAGATGGACAACTCCAAGGGAAAGTTTGGGATCCAAGTGGATTTCAACAGTGGAGAAGAGGATCTCATGATCAGGAGACCATGATTTTTCCAGCTAAGGAGTATGATGCAAGAGCATCACTCCATGTCAGCAACGTGCTAGCTAGCTAGCACATCCAGCATGCATTTAATGGAGAAAGGGAGAGGCGCAGCCCTCTCAATTTTGAAATTAAAAATTTCAATAAATGTTGTAAGGCTTTTAATTCCAGACCATGCCTTTGTACAGGTAGTGGTTGAGGTTTCCTTTAATGGTTGCCTGCAGCAATCCCAGGACGTAGTCAGGACTGGGCATCCATTTATGTAATGTAGTCGTAGGAGCCGCTATGTGATAGCGATAGCTCAGAGACGGTGGTTGAGGATAAGATCATGGGAGCCATCATTTTGTAATTAAGAAATTAGATTAGAGAGATAGGAGGAGAGACCAGAGAAGAGATGTCTCGAGAGAGAGCTGAGACTTGTTACAGTCCAACCTTTGTAAACACCTTGTATTGGCATTTCTGAATTAATAGAAGAGCAATTTTTCCTACCATGAATTGTCTGTATGTGTTTGCATGTTTTTATGCATTTCATGTTTTAAATGCATAACTGGTGAAGTAATCCAGAAGTTTCAATTTCTTCTCATCTTTGAGTTTCCGAGTGCAAGGAGTGCACATAGTCCGCAAGGTGTGCGTTGACAGAGGTGAGGTAACCTCAGGAAAGCTCAAGAGGGATAGCGTTGAACCTTCATCAACAGAGGTGCAAGGAGTGCATAGGAAGAAACTCTATTTCGAGTTCAGGGAAGACAGAACTACTGAAGGTTTTGTAGAGCTCTGCCAAGAGGGCATTGAGCGAGTGCATAGAGTGCGCCAGAGAAATATATTTCAAGTTCTGAGGAAAGGGAAGTGTCGAAGAGAAGACACTCATAGAGTTGTTGAATACTCTGCAGGCTCTGCAAGGTGTGCATCGAGCAGAAGAACGCCAGGTGGGTGTAGGGAGTTTTCTTTCCAAGAAAACTTCTCAGATCTAAGTTTAGCGAAATACTCAGTAGCACGAGGAGTGTGAGAGAGTGGACTTGTCCTAGGCCCATAAGCTCAGAAGAGAAAGCTCAAGAAGAACGCGCACAGAGAAAACCTTTTGAGGTTTCTAAGTTGACAAAGATCAGGAGGGGGAGCATTTCTATAACGCAGACGAGACCCAAAGGAATCGAGATTGAAAGAGGAAGAGTCGAAGGTCGAGACCTTTGAGACTTAGAAAATATTCTAAGTCAAAAAACCAAGAAAGCTCAGGAGGAAGAGCACAACTATCGTTGGATCAACACTGGGAAGACAAGATCTGGACCATTAGATCCGTGTTTAGATAGGAGGAGCGCACATAGGAGATGTTCAAATCTAATCCATCCGATCTGGAGGCATGGATCAACATCCGTTGATCTCGAAGTAAGGTGTGCATGGTTTAATTTTTTTGACATTTCATGTACTGGGAAACATAAGAGGGAGAGTCTTTCGACTCCCATAGACGTGAAACTACAAAATCGCACCAGCCGTTGGATTGGGAGTGCAGTGGCATGAGAGTCGTTGGATCAAGGATACGTGCATGGGGTTTAGTCCATGGGAGATGCACAGAAGATTAGATCTAGGTTGTCAGATCTAGCATAGAGGATAGATAGCCATCAGATCTAGAGAAGGTGCATGGGGTTTAATCTCTAGGAAGCCTCCTAGAAGGATAGAATAGATGGAAGAAACTTCGAGGGAGAAGTGTCAATTTTCCATGAGCCGTCAGATCCAGAAAAGATGCATGAGGTTTAACCTTTGTAAGAGCAGAGGAGAGAGAGGACCTGTCAAAGTCCCGAAAGCATTTGGGACCATCCATCTCAGAGGATGCGTGTCAAGAGACCCACATTTCAGGGATTCGGACACCAAGAGACTGAGAGTGAAGAGTCTCCAAAAATCACGAAAGGAGAATTTGTGAAAGGACCAGGACCGTCCATCAAGGAGGGCACGTGGCAAATGGTCAGATTTTCATAGAAATCGCTGAAAGGACCAGAACTGTCCATCAAGGAGGACACATGGAAAGCGTTGAAGGTTTTCGGGAAAGGCCCGAAATATTTTGAGCCATCGATCCAGTGGGATCATAGCCATTGGTTCTAGAAGGGCCTGGGCCATTGATCTCTCAGAGGGAGATATTTAAGCATTTCGTGGACCAGGGATTCGAAAGACAAAGGAGAGGGATGCTTGCATCACAATTCCCTAAATCATGAAACCCCGAAAGAGTTCAGAGGAATAGCACCAGGTCACAAGACCAGATCACATGAAGAAGGTTTAAGGGAGGAGCCAAGGAGCCGTTAAGCCCTTTTTGGGTTTCGGCATTTCAAAAGACAGAGAACAGGGGAATGCTTGCATCACAATTCCCCAAATCACAAAAGATGATAGCACTTTGGCGTTAAGCATGTGGACATAGAGTGGTGGTCACGTGGATGGAGGCTAAGGGAGGAGCCAAAGCCCATTAAGTCCTTTTCGACATTTCGGGACCCGAGAGTTCAAAGGACCTAGAATCGTTTGCAACTGGAATCACAAAATCGTGAATTACGAAATTCTGAAAAGTGGATCATGGTCATGGATAGTGGTCGCATAGTCGAGCATTAAGGGAGGAGCCAGCTGTGGAGTTAATCCCTTTTTAGTATTTCAGCAACCAGGAGTTCAAGAGTGAAGGAGTTGTGAGACAGGGAATCCCGATTCTCGAAATTGCGAAACGTGATGAGTGCCTTTTGGACAAGGACTGTGGTCACATCCGGTGATCACGTGGGGGTGAAGCTTGCACTTAGTTCTCATACACACAGGTGGGTTTCAATAAGGGACCTATGGATTCATTCAAAGGGTTCTAGCAGAGAACCAAAGGTCCATTTTGGCTCAGAAGAAGATCGATCTAGAGACCAAGAGGTCACACAACCCTGCTAAGGCAGGGGGTCTGCATCAAATGGATTGGTTGGAAAAACACCATGTTGTCTTAGACTATTACAACAAGACAATCACATTTCTTGATGAAGAAGGGAAGCAAGTCACAATTCAATGCATTCGAAGAGATGTAGTTGTTAGAGATATTTTGGATATGTAGTTGAGAAAGAGTTTCAGGAAGGTATGTCAAATTTTTGCAGCCCATATGGAAGAGGCAACCAAAGATAAAGTGGAAAGCATTGAAGACCATTTGTTCTTAACGGGCTTAACGGGCTTTGGCTCCTCCCTTAGCCTCCATCCAAGAGCTTATAGACACTAGGGAAATTATGGGGTTGCAACAAAAAAGAGACATTTCTCTATTAACTTGGTTCCAAGAGCTTCCCTAGTGTCCAAGACACCTTATAGAATAAACATGCCAGAATTCATGAAGTTACACATGTAGCTTGAACATTTCTTATAGAAGGGGTACATACACCCAAGTGTGTCACTGTGGGGAGCCCCATTTCTTTTTTTGTAAGAAATATGGAACCTTAAGAATATTTATTGAATTCAGATAGTTAAATAAGTTCACAATAAACAACAAGCATCATTTTCCAAGAATTGATGATTTGTTTGATCAACTCAAAGGTGAAATAATATTTTTGAATATCGAATTAAGATCAAGTTATCATCAGGTAAGGATAAAGGAAGAATACATAAGAAAGACAACATTTAGAATAAGGTATGGGAATTATGAATTCATGGTAGTGCCATTTGGACTATTAAATGCCCCAATAGTCTTTATGTGTTTGATGAATGGACAGTTCAGAGAGTACCTGGACAAGTTTGTAATTGTGTTCCTAGATGATATACTCATCTACTCTAAGTCAGATGAGGAAAATGAGAAGAATTTAAGAATGGTATTGCAATTTTTAAGGGAGCATAAATTATATGTTAATCTAAGTAAGTGCATCTTTTACCAAAAGAAGATTCACTACTTGGGGAATATAATTTTAGTAGCAGAGATAGAAGTTGATCCTGAGAAGATAGAGGCCATTAGAGGATGGACAACCCCAAATAATGTAACAGATATTAGATCATTCATGGATCTAGTCGGTTATTACTGAAGATTCACAAAAAGATTCTCAAATATTGTAAGTCCAATCAATTCTTTGCAAAACAAGGGAGTGAATTTTTAATGGATACCTAAGTGTGAAGAGAGTTTTCAGCAGCTGAAAGACATATTGACAAGTGTGCCAATATTGAAGATTGCAAATCCGAATGAAGATTTTGTTGTGTGTATTGATGCATGCAAGGAAGGGATCGGTGGATTCCTTAGTCAAAAAGATCATGTTGTATGCTATGAATCCAAAAAATTGAAAGAGAATGAAAAACATTATGCCACCCGTGATCTAGAGCTAGCAACAATTGTACATGCATTAAAAATGTAGAGGCATTACCTCATGGGTAAGAAATTTGAGCTAAGGAAAGACCACTGTGGTCTGAAACATTTGTTTGGACATCCAACACTAAACGCCAGACAAACTAGATGGCAGGAATTTCTAAGTAGATATGACTTTGAAATTAGGCATATAAAGGGAAAATAAAATCAAGTGGTCGATGCACTCAATAGGAGAGATCATGAAGTGCATATTGAAGCCATCATCATGTATAGGACTAATTTAAAAGATAAAATTGTTACAGAAGAAAATTCAAGTCATAATTATGTAAAAATAAAAGAAAAAATACAGTAGGGAAATTTTCAATAGAAATTAATTCTTATGAGCTAAAAGAACACGAAATTCTTATGTATAAAGGAAAAGTGTATGTGCCAAATTCTAGTGATATGAAAAGTGCAGTTATGAAGGAAATGCACACTGTTCCATATGCTAGGCACCCAGGATATCAGAAGACAATTACAGCTATGAGAAGCCAATACTTTTGGCCAGGAATGAAAAAAGAAGTGGTTAGTTACATAGCCATATGTCTAGAATGCCAAAAGGTAAAGACATATCATAGACATCCAATAGGTTTGCTACAACCATTTCCCATTCCATAATGGAAGTGGAAAGTTGTCACGGTTGATTTTATTACAAAGTTTCCCATAACAGTGAAGCAACATGATTCCATCATGGTGGTGGTGGATAAATTGACTAAGGCAACTCATTTTATTCCCGTGAAGACTACACATAAGACAATAAATATTGCATAGATATATATGAAAGAAGTCACAAGGCTACATGGAGTGCCTAAGGAAATAGTTTTAGATAGGGATCCAAATTTTACTTCAAATTTTTGGAAGGGTTTGTTCAAAGGCTTTGGAACAAATTTAAATCTTAGTACATCATATCATCCATAGTCAGATGTGAAAACAGAGAGGACTAACAGGATAATTGAGGACATGCTTAGAATGTATGTGATGGATCATCCATCAAAGTGGGAATATTATATACATATAATTGAATTTTCATACAATAATGAGTATCAAGATTCATTGAAAATGAGTCTGTTTGAAGCATTGTATGGAAAAAAATGTAACACACCAACGAGTTGGGATAATCCGGCAGACACAACAATTGTTGGGAAAAAATTATTAAAGGAAATGGAAGAGAATATGGAAAAGATAAAGTAGAATTTAAAGGCTTCCTAGGATAGGTAGAAAATTTATGCAGACAAGAACATGTTTTTCAGATATTTTAAAGTGGGAGAACATGTGTTCTTAAAAGTAAAGGAAAAGAGAAGTTTGATAAGATTAGGAAGTTTCCCGAAGTTGGCAACAAGATATTGTGGGCCTTTTGAAATATTAGAAAAGATAGGGTCAATTGCATACATTATAACATTTCCTGCATCCATGAGAGTGCATAATGTATTTCATATATCATTATTAAAGAAACTTGTTCTTGACCCTAACCACAGAAGTGATTGGAATGTGATCTAGGTGGAGCATGAAGGGGATTTCTAGGTGGAACCAATATGCATCCTGGACCAAAAGGTCATAGTTATCAGGAACAAGGAAATAGGGTTGGTAAAGTTTTAACGAACCTTCTATGGTACTGAATATGCTATATGGGAGCATGAAGAAAACATGCAGGAAAAATACCCACAATTGTTTGAAAATTTTGAAGAAAATGGAATGCAAGACTCCATATTGAGAAACTAGAGTTTTGGAACCACATCTTAGAGTCCTATCCAACTACGTTGGTATCTCTGATAAAAGAATGGATCATTCCTTAGGTTATCCTTGATAAAAGGATGACACATTAGTTGGGTTATCTCTGATAAATGCATGGTGCATTCCTTGGGTTCGCAAGTTGAGAGGAATATGAGATTATGGTTGGAGTTGTTAAATTGCATATTTTTTGTTTCTAAGCATTGTGATGTAAACTTGCATATATGTATAGCAGAATAGAGTGCATCAAAGACACCACATAATTGTATGGGAGGGAGAATGTAACATCCCCACTATAATCCCCATTTTAATTAATGCTTATGTAGATATAATGTTTGTCTACGACCAAAGAAATGTAATATGTGAATCGTATTTCATTGTTTTAATAATAAAATGTGATATGAGCTGCTAAGGGGACATGGACAAGAAATGGGGGTTGAATTAATCCATAATAGAGGGGAGTGTCTAGGATAATGCACAAGAGGGGTCCAAGGAGGAATCACCCATGTATATTAATTCAATTCATTTCCTAAAATAGTTATTTGTATGTGAACCTTCCAATTCCTAATTGAGTGTTCCCAAAGCCAATCATTGAATACATGTAAAAGGGTGGATGTGAGTAGTCACATCCTATAGTTATTGGGCACATTGGGGTTGAGTAAAATAAACTTTGGTAAGAGTGTGATTCAAGCAAGGAAATCCAATGGGAGGAAATTCATATGGGTTGGGGGCACCGATTTTACACATTGAATTTTTGTGCATCAGGAGAAAGGAGAGAGCAAAAACGAGAGCTTGGATTTGGTGCATCCATAGAGTGTGAATGATAGAGAAATATGGATTTTATTGGAGCATATTTGGAGATGGAAATTGAAGAACCAATTTGTCGTGCCTAAAGAGTGAAATCCTAAGCGAGTTACATTGTAAGTAGCATGTGTTTTTTGTTGGTTTGCCAACAATTTTCCTAGAATCAAGTTCCCTTGAGTTCCCAGCTGAGAAATTCTTAGTTTCTTGTGCCAGAGACACCCTGATAAAAGAATTTTCCATTCCTTGTCTTAGCTCTGATAAACATATGGTATATCCCTTGGTTTAACCCTGATAAGAAAATGGTACATTCCTTGGACTGGATAGGTCAAGAGGAAGAGAGATGGTGGGAAATCGAGATAGTTGTAGGAAGATATTAGTGGGTTGTGATTTGTATGAGTTGTGAGTGGATAGTGAGAGACAACCCTGTTTTGTGGATTACGAACCTCATCTTGGGGGTGACTAGTTGTTGAGATTTGGAACACTCGGTCTATGGTTGGGTGGAACGCTCGTCCCAAGCAGTTGGTTGCACAACCATTGTTAAAAGATAAGTGTTTATCTATTTTCTATCTTGTATTTATGAGTTTATTTGTTATGCAAGAAATCTGTGTATTTATGAATGATTTATATGTTGTTGTGTGAATGATTAAGTTGCATTCATATTATTTTGGTATGTTGTCAATGCATCTATTTTTATGGTTATATGTAGTAGCTAAATCTATTCCAATTTGTAGCTAAAAGCTACAAGAAATTAGTTAACTGTAAAGGAATTTATTTAGTTAGTAAAGATTTTGTTTTCATGAGTGTTTTTCACCGTAATGTCTCTTGGTTGGGATGGGGGAAATTACATCTATACTTTTTTATATAGATTTTTGTACTATGTTCTATACTTTACTCTATACATGCCTATACTATGTTCTATAAGGGAAATGCAAATTGTGACTTGGTTTTAAAAACAAATATTCAGATGTTAGGTATTTCACCATCAATTTTCCTTCTTGGCTTCATGTTTCATAATTATAATGGCATATAGATAATTTATGGAATAAACAATGACACTTTTATGGAATAAAGAATGACAGATTAGGATGTTTATGGAATAAATAATGACCTTTTTTTCTTTTATGAAAATATGGTATAGATGAGATTTTTCAATAGAGTTATGTCTTTAGAAAAATTATACACATATGAATGGTGTTCATAGGAATATGAATGAAAATGGATCTTGATACATCGTATAATATGGATGTTGACACCATAACTTCAACCACAGAGGAGAACAAAGAAATAGGCACATTGTTGGAAGATATACAACGATATGAGGTAAGCACAATATTTTAAAAAGGTTTTTTTATCACATATATAGTATTTGTTTCTACATTCTTGTGGATGAATGTTATATGTTTTGTATGTACACAACCTCATATTTTCACACACACATAGTTTCTTTCATTTACCTTTAAATTTTGTTTTCCTACTTTCTATGCATGAATCGTAATATGCCACTTTCAATTACTTTCCAGTAGATACATTAGGTATGGGGAATTGAGAGTGATTCAAGGGGAGGGGGGAGGAGAAAAATGATATGCCAGGTTCATGTGGTTGGCCCCATTCAATAGAGAATCAATTATTGTCGAAACCAAGAGAATCTCATTCATGTATTCCATTTTTCACCATACATGCAACATTGCCAGTTACTTCATCCCAAATCTTGAATCACTAAATTTGGAGATCTATAGAAGCATGGGAGTGCATTTCCATAAAGTCACTTTCTATTGTTTTGGTCTCTCAATTTACAAGGTAGACTTTGCCCCTTTTACATAGAAACCACTTGTATGTTTGCAAATGAAAATTTAAATGTGTAGAGAGGTGTAAAATTATCTAAGAAACCCTAAGAAACTTTAATCACTCAAATTACAGGTTTGTAAAGACCTGGGCATGCATTTATATGAAGTCTAGCATGCATTTTTGTGAAGCCTAGCGTGCATTTTTGTACAAATGCAAAAATAATAGTTTAAAAGAAAAAAGGTATTTTTCTCATTCATGTATTCCATTTTACTCTTTCTAGAGTCTCGTACATGTTGATATGTCTATTTATTTATTATTCATACATATAGCCGTGTATTCTCTGATGATTTCTACAAGTCTTCACAATGGAAATGAAACTAACAAATATCATATGTGTGATGTGGTTGTACAAGATCCTTCCTCATCGATCTCATGAATATAGGTAGTTAGTACTCATTTTCCCACTTTAGTCAGTGTGTGTGCACAATTACCAAAGATTCATGTATATTTCAACCCTTTACTAAATTATAGGCACAAATCACCCTAGTATACAATATTTAGGGCTTACAACAAATTCACAGTCCTATAACTTGTAACTCGCAAATTACCAACACCATACATGGATTTTTCTTCCTAGGGTGTAAATTTTTCATCATGCCTTGTTTTCATGCAATTTTATGCATTTTTCTTTCATTTACAGAGAATATTTTAGCCTTTACGCACACTAGAGGGTTTTAGGTTTCAAAATGCTCAAATAAAGTATGAATAGATGTAAAATGATAAAATCCAAGCTCCACAATTTGAAAAATCCAAAAGGTCTTGAATCTTGGTTCAAGTTAGAATCCCTTTGTCTTTTTAAAATGCACTCCAGATCAAATATATAGATTTTGAATGTTATTAAATTCACCTGAAATATTAGATCACTAAATTTGGAGCTATATAAAAGTATGCACGTGCATTTCCACTAGGTCATTTTCTATTGTTTTGGTCTCTCAATTTACGAGGTAGACTTTGCCTCTTTTATAAAAAAAAACCACTTTTATGTTTGTAAATTAAAATCTATGTATACAAGTGTAAAATTTTCTAATACACCCTCAAAACTTGATTCATTCAAGTTGCATGTGTGTAAATACCTAGGCGTACATTTTTGTGAAGCCTTGCGTGCATTTCTGCAAAAAAGTAGAAATTACACTTTCAAAGTAAACCAAGTATTTTACTCATTTAGGTATTCCATTTTAGTCTTTCTATAGTCTCCTACATGTTGATATGTCTGTTTATTTATTAAATTATTATTCATTCATATAACCTTCTATTTTCTAATGATTTATGCAGGTCTTCGCAATGGAAATGCAACTAACAACTAGCATATGTGTGATATGATTATACAAGATCCTACTTCATTAAGCTCATGGACACATGTAGTTAGTACTCATTTTTTCGCTTTAGTTAGTGTGTGTGCACATTTGTAAAATATTCATGTAAATTTCAATCCTTTGCTAAATTCTAGGCACAAATCTCCCTATTATACAATCTCTAGGGTTTACAAAAAATGCACAATTCAGAAACTTGTAATGTGTAAATTACCACATCACACATGGGATTTTCTTCCTAGGGCGTGCATTTTTCATCATGCCCTGTTTTCATGCATTTTTATGCATTTTTTTTTCATTTACAAGGAAGATTTTATCCTTTACACACACTATTGGGTTTTAGGTTTCAAAATGAACAACTAAAGTATGTATAGATGTAAAATAATAAAATCCAAACTCCACAATTTGAAAAATCCAAAAGGTATTGAATCTTAGTTCGAGGTAGAAGTACTTAGTCTTTTTAAAATGCACTTCGGATGAATATATAGATTTGGAATTTTATTAAATTCACCCCAAATATTAGATCACTAAATTTTGATCTATATAGCAGCATGGGCGTGCATTTCCATTATGTTACACATGAAATTTACATGCCTAGGTACCTCACCCTAAGTGTCGTAAGTGTCATCTAAGTGTCTCATACACCTTGAAACCATGGAATAACCTATGTCACAATCCCTAGTCAATGTGGAGGAGAGATATATTACATGAAGGCAAAAATATCAAGTGCACATGAATTATTATTAATATTCATGAAAAATAAAGTAATTAAGTGTGAGAATCCACATCACATTTGGTTTCCTATTTTTTAGGGAAGGTGGCGGATCTCATGGATGGTTGAAATATTTCATCCTTAAAATCCTTGAGAGATATTTCCTCCCTAAAATCTTTAAGAAATATTTTCTCCCTAAATATCTTAGAGATCCCTTTTTTAGTGGATCTAATGAGAGATCCTCTCCATGGTGGTTAAGCCTACAAATCCTATATAATGAGGGATTTCCATGGAGGAGAAGGGATTAAAGATTTTATATATACCAAACTTATGATATCATGAGAAGTGGAGACTTTATGATATCAAACATATGATTTGGGAGCTTTGTGCAAGGGTTGGATGAGAAGGACTTGGAGAAGATGTTGCAACTCATCAATGGTTTGTAAGTATCTCTTTTGAGTTCTCATTAATACATGTGATTGGCCTATTTCTTTCAATATTCTGTACATTTTCATGAGCTTGTCTTTTGGATAAATCTAGCTTTAAACTAATCATGGTAGAATAGGAAGTATGATTTGTCTTCGTTGTTTATTGGATTGCGGGACTCGTTGAAGGACTTAGAGATCAAGCTGAACTTGGACTGAGCGAGGAAAAAATTCATAAAAAGGTACTCATAATTTTTTCCTCTTCTCTATTTAATAGTTTATCTATGTTTAAAGGAAAGTCATTGTTCAAAGTTAGCACTTTTCTGTCTTGGTCATATGGGTCTAAGATCCAAGAGGGAATTCACTTGTCCATAGGGGAGTTTTCCTACAACAGAAATTGGCAAATCCACTGGGGATCGACATCAATTTGTATTTCCTTGGTTTTTCCCTGCCATTTTCCTACCTTTTAGATCAATATTAATTTTTTTTTATGATCCATTACCTTTCTCCCATGTTCACTAGCAATTTCACCAATTTCTGCGAATTTTGGGTGAGTTTTTATGCTTTTTTTGGCTTTGTTTTTTAGGTTATGGGAAGATAAATGCTACCCTATAGGCCATATCAGAGTGATATATCTCCCCTAAAGTGTTTTACAGAGCGTTACAATTCTTTGTACCCTTGAGACAGGGAGCATCGGTCTCCTTCTTGGAGGATTTTTGCCCTCTTCTCCTCATATTTTTTCAGCCTGTTTTGTGGAAGTATTTACTCAAACTTTGTATGTTGGTTTTTGAAGTTATTTAGGTTGAGATTTGGTACTTATAACTCCTTATTTTCTTGATTGGAGCTTGAAATTTTTTCATAAATGTGAAATTTCCCTTTCTAGCAGCATGTTTTGTCAGGACAGTTTGAGTGATTCCTCTTTTTCCCTGTCTTTTCTTGGATTCTTGTCTTCATTTTCTTTTACTCCTTGAATTCTTGTTGGTTGTCAAATATTTGATTGATTTCTTGTTAGGAAACGTTTCTACTTGTTTTCTTTCATACCTCACTTCCTTGAGTGCATGCTTTGTTTGTAGCCGTTTTGCTTCGTGTTTGTTGCATCTGCGTCTGACTCTTATTTTAATTGAAAGTAGTAGAGAATTAAAGGATTTGAATTTAATTTCTTTATACATTAAAATAAAATAAAAATATAGATGCATTCTTTATTTTGGGTAGTGAAAATCTTTCATTTGAAGTATCAAAATTGCATGTTTTTTGGCATTTTTTGGTCTTGAATTCATAAAAAAATCATGTATTGGGGGGTCCAAGAATCATGTATTGGTGTACAGTCTCTTTGACTCATTTCTTGAATATCTTTACATTTATGAGTTTAATAAAAAAAATTGGGACATTATGCATTTGGGAATGATAAAATGTTTCTCATTCTCGTAATATAGTTTTCATCGAAGTGAAATATTTGCATTCTCATTTATTTGCATTGTTTAGATTCGGTCAAAACATCATTTAGTCCACATCAGTTTCCTCCTGAGTAAACAACAACCACTAAAATCAATGCTAAACTAGCATTTATTAGATATTTTTACATTTTCTGGTAGCAAACCTACATTATCTTAAGGTTTAGGGCTTTGGAATAGGTGTGAAAGATAACTTTCCAAAGCTGTCAAACAAACTTAGCATCTTGTGATAGGGAGAGAAAACGCAATTTTCGTATAAGAATAGCTGGGATCCCCCTCTCACATAGGGGTTATGCATGAGGTCGCGTTCATGAGAGAAATGGAGATTATTCCTCTGAGGCTTAACCGTTCGTAGTAGTCATCTCGTATATTGGTGGTTCTTCTTAAGGTCCAACTATGTTCATTTCGTGTCGGTCCACTTGATACTGGTCAACTTGTCCTTTGTTCTCTTGAAGGATTTTGGACTTATTATCCTATCCATACGCTCAAGCTAGACTGTCGACTGTACCCGTCCAGAGGCTGACCGCGAGTTGGTGACCTTACTAGCCATAATATTTAGGGTCTTTACGCAAGGTGACAGTGAAGGGAAGTCTTCGCTATACCTAGAACAGATGTTGGTCAAACTCACTAGAGATCCTTGGAGGGTAAATCCATGATTATTGTGTGGAAGCTTGCACCAAGGCATAATTCTGTTAAGCAGGTCACCAATGTAACTAATCCACCTGCTCTATCTCAACCCCTTCCTATATTGATCTTGCGATATTGGATTTCATCACCAACTAGTGTTTCAATGTGGGAAGGTTTGTTCGATTGTTTGCTTCTTAGATTTGTAGTGTGTGTTTTTTATTTTCCTTAGTGGACCTTAGGTCGAGTCAGTGTTAATGGCATCGACTCCTAGGAGTACCAATGGAGTAACCCCTTTTCTCATAGAACCTTTCACCTTTCCTTCTTTTGGAAACATTGGTCCTCCTTGCAATACCACACTGAGTCTTCCAGGACTCACGATTGGATTACCGGTTTGGTTTTTCCCCACTCCAATGATCTCGAATCTTCCTAGTGCTTTGAATGCACCTAGAGCTTCAGATGTAAGTACACCACCCACACATCAACCTCATGTTGACTTTTATCCTTCTTCACCCATTAAGTCTCCTTCCCTTTCTTCTCTTCACCTAGTGAAAGCTCTAAAGCAAGTAGCCAGGTTGATAAGAAGAATAAGAAATGAAAAGAGAAGAAGAAGAAGAACCTAAAAAGGACCAAGCCTCCAACCACATTAGATGTTGGATCCAAGAAACCAACAACTGTTAATCATACGGGGAGTGTTGATGAGGTCGACAAGATTAAAATGAAGAATCTGAAACCCAAATTCCCTTGCAGTATTTGTAAGGGTGACCAATTTATGAGGGATTTCCCTGGTCTTCACAAGGTCATAGAAATATGGTCCTCCACATCATCGACCCCTGTTGGACATATTGTTGACACCCTTTCAACTAGTGATGTTAAGGTTGATAAGAAGAAGACGACTGTCAAATTTCCTTGCATGTTATGTGAAGGTGATCATTACTCTCACCTTTGTCCTCGTATGGACGAGGCTTCTTCTCTTTTGGAAAAGCTTCAACTTCTAATTGGTTATCATAATATTTCCCCCAACCCATCATTATTTCATGGACTGGTCAATCTAGTTCCATCCCTGGTCAGTCTGGTTGATCAAGTGGTCAATCTGGTTTAATCCTCGGTTGAACCACTAACCAAAGTAGTTGATCCAGTTCCACCATCGTTCATCCCCACTCTTCATCTAAAAAGTGAACCCAAAGT
>JASDQU010194882.1:0-19749 GCA_032191745.1 Picea mariana | reverse complement strand
ATTTCCTCTAGAATTTGATCAGTTTTCTTCGCCCAGAGATGGAAAAGAGGCAAGTAAACTTGTTAGCTTATTGTATACATTTATAGAGCTAATTAAAGATGAGAAATCTATACAAGAACTGCAAAATTTGGTATGACAGTATGAGATAGGAAAGGTAGATGCTTTACTGAATAAAGAAGTACATCAACTATCCAAGAAGAGAAGGACAAACAAGGAACTACACTTGAATGCTCAGATTGAAGAATATGATATAGACTATGTGGTCCTCGACTTAGGGTTGGAGGTTAATGTCATGACAAAGAAAACCTGGGCACTGATGGGAAAACCTAAGTTGATCTATTCCCCTATCAGGCTTAGGATGGCTAATCAACAGGAAGTAAGCCCCTTTGGTAGATTGGAACATGTCCCCATGGACATCGACAGAGTGAGGACGTTTGCAGACTTTGAGGTGAATGAGATAGTTGATGATAGTTGTCCTTACCCTGCACTATTAGGAATTGATTGGGCCTTCAATAATTCCACTATGGTCGATTTAAAGAAAATATGAATGATGTTTGAAGGATATGGCCTTAGGTTCATCGCACCATTAGATCCCAATGAAGTTCTGTGATACACTGAGCCCATCAGAGAAGAAGACCACACATATGAATTGGAAAACATATACAAACTAGCAACCAGATAGTAGGATTACATTAATCCTACGGCAGATGGAAATCTAAGCTGGATAAGTGACAACGCATGTTCATCAGACTCAGAAGAAGCACTGGAGAACTGACAGAACAAAATGTATTAAGTATCTCCAAGGAGATGTGCTAGATTAACCAGGGAAGTACGCTGGATTGGCACAATAGTAAGTAACTTACCCACTTTTGATGGTCTGAATCCATTAGAAACCTTCTTATCAGAATTTGAAGAAAGTGTACCGACACAAAAATGCTTGTTGGCAATGGATGAGGCCTTGAAATCCACACCAGGAATATGGTGGGGGACGCATAAAAACAACATTACAGAATGGGTACAATGTCATACCCTCATGACCACACGGTTCTCAGCACAAGTAGAAGGCTGTGAAGTTAGGTACACAGGTCGAAGCTGCTCAAAATACCATGTGTGAAGTTGTGAGGAAGCCTAGAGAAATATTCCTCAAGAGTAGTGGGTGCACAAATTCATAAACACGCTTGACACTATCCCTATCAACTAGTACCTTCAAGCAGAGTTGTGCCTCATCACTGCAGATTGGGCAGGTATGACTCAGAACTTTGTCACCACCTTTTTGTTTGAAAGCCAATACCCTACAGTAGATCAAGCATTACAGACTGTAAGACAAAAATTATTTGAGGAGGCACCTATCCTCCCTTTGGAGCAAGAAGAGGATGAATGGACTACGCCTCTCTAGAAATTGCAAGGCTGTTACAACATCAATGCTGATGAAGACGATGATCCTAGGAAGGTGAACATCATAGAAACAGAAGGCCAGAGAGATGTGGAAGGACCAGGAGTTGAGTTACCATTCATTGGACAACCGATCAAGATCAAGAAAGTCAATATTGGAATAGAGCAAACACCGAAGCTTGCAATTGTTGGAGATTACTGGGATGTTGCCACTATTGACAAGATCACCGAGTTACTGCATGAATATAAAGACTTGTTTCTGACCAAGTTCACTGATATGAAGGGAATTAAAGTGCTTATGGGAGAAATGAGGATCCCTTTGAAACCAGATGCAAGAATAGTCAAGCAGAGACCCTACAGATTGAACCCTAAATATAAGGAGAAATTGAAGATTGAGCTCGACAGAATGCTAGAAGCAAGGATTATAGAACTTGTTGAAGAGTTAGAGTGGATTATCCCTATGGTGGTACAAGACAAGAAGACAAGAGAGATCAGGATCTGCGTAGACCTCAGGAAGATGAATGATGCTTGTTTGCATGACCCCTTCCCTACGCCATTTACTGACGATGTGTTAGATAATGTAGGAGGAGGAGGTCAGGAAGTATATTCTTTTACAGATGGATTTTTAGGATACCATCAGATCTAGATTGCCAAGGAAGATCTCCATAATACTACCTTTGCCACATAATGGGGATCTTAACAATATATAGTAATTCTGTTTGGATCGAAGATTGCCCCAACCATCTTTTCCAGGGTGGACTATTTTCGAAGAGTTCCTACATAAATTTCTAGAAGCATATTTTGATGATTGGACTATTTTTAGTTTATTGAAAAATCATATTGAATGTCTAAGGCTAATGTTGGACAAGTACATGCAGTGTCAAATTTCCTTAAATTTGAAGAAGTGCATTTTCTTTTCACCATTTGGAGTGCTGTTAGGTCATATTGTATGCAAGCAGGGATTGCTGGTAGATCCATTTAAAATTTCCATCATAGTTGATCTACCCCCTCCTACTTCTGTCAAATAGTTGTGCACTACGCTGGGACACATAGGATATTACATAAAGTTCATTAAAGGGTATGCCCAGATTACAACACCTATGGAGAATCTTTTGAATAAAGATTGTCAATTTCACTGGACAGAAGAATGCCAGGAGATCTTTGACACACTGAAACCGAAAATGGTTACTGCACCTATTCTGGTTTTTCCAGATTGGAGTAAGGATTTTCATATGCATGTCGATGCATCTTCTATTGCATTAGGAGCTATGTTATAAAAACCAGGAACAAGAGACATCGACCACCTGTTAGCCTTTTCTAGCAGGAAGCTATCAACAACAGAGACCAACCACACCACCACTGAAAGAGAAGGGTTAGCCATGGCGTATGCACTGCAGAAGTTCCACCACTACTTGTTGGGAGGACACTTTAAAATATTTACTGATCACTCTGTGTTGAAATATCTAGTCAACAAGCTATTGTTGGGGGGAAGAATATGCAAATGGCTTCTTCTATTTCAGGAATATGATTTTGAGATCGTAGTTAAGCCAGGGAGAATGAACAAAGGTCTTGACCACTTGTCGAGGTTAGAACATGGAGAAGAACCCACTAGTTTGGAGGACACACTGCCAGATGAAAATATGCTAGCCATTAGAAGGATTTATGACCACTTCACAGAGATAGTCTAGTTCCTGTCAACAGGAATGGCACCGAGTGAATATACAATCACCAAGAAGAAACAACTAGTAGTGCGTGCTGCAGACTTTTCTCTTATAGCGGGACAACTATACAAGATGGGACCTGATGAGATATTGAGAAGGTGTGTTATGGAGGCAGAAAGACCATTAATCCTCGCTGAAGCTCATGAAGGCATTGCAGGAGTACACTACGCAGGGAAAGCCACTACGTAGAAGGGTCTTAGAGCTGGCCTTTGGTGGCCTACCTTACACAGAGATGCTAAAGACTATTAAAGAGCCTGCGATGTATGCCAAAGAATTGGGAAATTGTCCAAAAGAGATGAAATTCCATTATCACCACAAATGACCCTACAAGCATTTGAGAAATGGGCCATTGACTTCGTAGGACCTATAAACCCACTAGGGAAGCGCACAGGAGAAAGGTACATCATTACTGCAACATAATACTTGACCAGATGGGTTGAAGCAAGAGCAATTAAGGAATGTAGTGCAACTACAACTGCACGCTTCATATTCGATGACATCATAACCAGGTTTGGATGCCCAAAGATCCTTATGAGCGATCAAGGCACACATTTCATTAATAAAACAATTGAATCCTTGAACGAGGAATTTACAGTTCATCATCAGAAGAGCACACCTTACCATCCACAAGAAAATGGGATAGTTGAATCATTCAACAAGATCTTGGAGACAACGCTAACGAAGATTTGTTGTGTCAATAGAGACGACTGGGATTTAAGAGTACCAATAGTATTATGGGCCTATACAACCACTTGCAAGAATCTAACAATGCAGACCCCCTTTAAATTGGTGTATGGTCTTGAAGCCATTGTCCCAATGGAATACTTGGTACCAAGCTTAAGAATTGTTTCCTTTATAGATATAGACAACACTAGTGTTGTTTGAGAGACACTTGCATAGTTGGTCAAACTGGAGGAAGACATATTTGTTGCAGGGTTTCATCAGTAGGTCCAGAAAGAAAGAGAGAAGGCCTACCGTGACAGACACATTAAGAAGAAGGCATTTAAGCAAGGTGATCTGGTATTGCTATATGATAGTAAATTCATGGAGCATTTGGGAAAGTTCAAAATGCATTAGTGTGGGCCATATGAGGTTGCCTATGTTACAGAAGGAGGTGCTTCGCAGTTGAAGACTTTGAATGGAGAATGGAAGGAAGGTTTGGTGAATGGGAGTTGGCTGAAGTTGTATTATGACAACCAGCTGCCTCGCAACTCTCAGTAAAAGCATGAGGATAAGGGTCTAGGTACTAGGTGCAGTTGAAACTGGGTACTAGACACAAAAAAATATAGTCTACACAAGGGAGGAAGGGAGGACTAGAGCTGGAAGCATGGGATTCCCTACGCAGTTTGAAGTTGAAGAAAAATAGAAAGATCATATTTGGAGTGCATTAGGATGATTCACAGGTGAGTGTTGGGGGCCTGTTGGCCCTTGGTGATGGAAGTAAGTGAAGGTTAAGGCAGAAAAGAAAAAATGTGAACTGCGCGGAAGACACAGTGACTGTTACTGGGTCGAAGTGAGCAAAAGAGCAGAAAAGACGAAGAGAAGTAAGAGAAAGCAAGACATTGGAAAAAGAGATCGAGGATGACAAGTCGGAAAGGAAGATGGATCATGGACAGCTCAGCGAGAGGAAAAATCCACTATTGGATGCTTTGGAGCACCATGCAAGAAGGAAGGAAAGACAGGTTGGCAAAGCCAAATGAAGGTCAAGTTCACCTAGGGTTTCGATATCTAGGGTTTTGACACCTAGATTTCAACCTAAGGTTGTCAGTGAGTGATTGTAATATATAAATAGAGGTATAAAGGACCTGGGATGGGTTGTTGTTGTTGCTGTTATTGCTATCTTTGTTATTGTGTGATCGAGTGAGGATTATTGTGTGATAGAGAAGTGCTGAGTGTAGAGCCTTCTGGGATTGTAATATCTTCAGCTGGGTGCAAAGATCAACCCTGCAGCTGGGTGTGCAGGAAGGGGAGAGATAGAGAGAAGAAGAAATAAGATCTTCTAGGTAAGAGAACATATGAGAATTATATGCTTCATCTTAATATATTATAAAGCACACTTCTGTAGACGTAGCCTTAGAGAGAGGATGAACCACATATATTTTTTGTTGTGTGTGATTGATGCTCTGTTATGTGTTATGTGGTATACCATTATTGCATTACAGTGTTAGATATGATAGATAGTTCTATAGAGTAGATTTGAACTGGTAGATGATATAGAACTACTGTATTGATTTTGTATTGGATCCACCTGATATCCCCTTGGTTGTATACACCTTTGTCCTGCAACCCCCCCATAGCTGCTTCGGGTGAGACTGCATCTGCTTCGTAGGTGTTGCTGAAAGGGCCAATAGTTAGGGCTTGTTTGTGCTCTCTTGGAGCTGAAACCCTCTACCAGACAATGGAAATCCAAATCCACAATTAGAAAGAAAGACTTGGTTGAGTTCGTCTCGGTTGAAGGAAAAAATGAAGAAATTCCCATGGACAATGAAAAAGTGGTACTCTCTAGTCGAGCTTTGGGCGACCTGGTTCAAAAATATTCTGAATCAGGTATCGTTCTTTCATCCCTTTCTCTGTCAAGTGCTCTTCATAATGGTATGGGGTCAAATTTCCCTTTTTCTTTTGTCCCCTCTCCCTCTGATCCCCCTCATTCCCCCAACTCCTCATCCTTTCCTAAATTTTTCCCTTCAAAGGCCCCTTCCTCAGTTTCGTTTGATGTCCCGTTGGTTTTGGAAAAGGAACCCTTGGGAGAGCCATCCCACTACCCCCTAGCTCAATGTGAACCCCTTGCCTTCTTCCTCCCCTCCTAGGATTTCCTCCATGCCCTCTCTTGAGGCTTCCTCCCTAAAGTTCCCCTTCCCACTTCTCCAAAAGTCTCCACTTTGTTGAAATATTGTAACTGCAGAGAATAGTCTAATTATAATTGATTTATTTATATATATATCAAATCCCCTTTTGTCGATTGATCAGGTAGGGCTTTGTATAAGACCAAATCCACTTTTGTGGATTGGTCAAACCATAGTCATATGGTGTTGTTTGTAAATTCGGCCCCTAGGTCTAATTAAAGTGGTTTTAACCACTAGTTCCAGAAGTCGGCCCAACTTGGTGAAAAGACATAACCCTAATGCCTCCCATATAGTCTAAATAAGTGAGGATGGTGCCTCACTTACTCACTCACTCATTCACCAAACAAGTGCGCATATTTTGGAGGTAGCTGCAGTTGCATGAAGAAGGAGAGAGAGGCACATTGCTCAGTCTTGGATATTCTCGAGTGTTTTGGTCTTTAGTCTTGGCATTGTATTGGAAATCTATTATTGAGGAAGTTTTTGCTGGGTTTTCTCCCCCATGAGGGTTTCCCAGGATAAAATGTTGTGTACCTTGTGATTGTGTTTCTTTCAATGATCCTGCTCATGCTATTATTGTCTAGTAAATTGAAAAAAACTTAATAACAACTCTAAATTTAACATGGTATCAGAGCTAAAATGAGTAGAGCACCTTTCAATGGGTAACCAAAAATGTCACTACTGTCGTACAAGAAAATTAGGGATTTTTATTGGAAGGGATTTTTTGACTAAAAACCATCTAGGTAAATGTGCCCTAGCCTAGCAAACTCATTGGAAGATTGAGTGCACCTTTTCAGTAGCCAGAGCCTCCAAAAAGTCAAAACCTAGTTTTAACTAGTACTAGAAAACTAGAAAACCAGGAAACCAGAACCAGTACCAAAAGTACCACTCCATATTTGCGTAGGTCGAGTTTCAAAGGGTAAAAATGAAAATTTTAAAATCTTACAGCTCCAACATACTCGCCTCAAGCCAGCGCACCTCCTGGTAAGATCAGATTCAATTTCTGAGCACTTTCAATTTTTGGTCATTTTCTCAGCTCTAGGTCAAGATGTCTGCAAGCACTAAGCTTGTTGAAAAGTTAGAAGTTTTGGAAAACTTCCGTGCCTTGAAGTGCAGGATTGCACTCATTCTTGAAGAGAATGAACTTGCAAAATTCATAAAAGAAAATGTACCAGAACCTGAAGATGTAGCTAAAGCAAAGTACAAGAAGGTTATGGTTAGGGCCAAAAGGATCATTGTAGACTCCATTAAAGATCACTTGATCCCTCAAATATCTTCCAATAATAATCCAAAATAAATGTTTGATTCCCTAACTAGAATGTATGAAGGAAACACATTAACCAAAAGATGAACTTGAGAACCCAACTCATGAATACAAAGATGCAAAAAGGAGAAATAGTTCAAGACTATTTCTCTAGGGTTACTCATTTCAAAGAACAACTAGAAGAAATTGGAGACAAATTGGATAAATATGAACTCATCATGAAAACTCCTAATGGTATCACAAGACCTTGGGATGCCTTCATCCAAACTATCTGTTCCAGAAAGGAGAAAATCCAATTTGACAGTCTTTGGGAAGAATGTGTTCAAGAAGAAGCAAGAGTAGCCAACCAAGAAGCAGTAATATTAAGGGATTAATACCAAGACCTAGATTCTCATGATAAAAGAGAAAATAAAAGGTCTCATTTCCAAAAGGAGACCCACCTTCATAAGGAATCTGACTCCCAAAAGAGATTCATCCATAAAGAATCTCATCCTCCAAGGAGATTCCAGAAATATCAGAAGGGTCAACGAAGAGAAAAACATTTCTCCTCTTATCAATGTTATCATTGTGATAAGATGGGACACATTGCTAAGAATTCTCCTTCCAGAAGAGGAGAATACAAGAAAAGAAATAACAAAAGACATCATGCCCATCCAGTCGAAGATGATGAGCCACCCACAAAGTTGTCCAAAGAAGAAATCAAAGATTATGTTTTATTTTGCACCCTCTTAGGATCTGTGACACTTGGAGAGGATACTTGGCTCATAGACAGTGGTGCATTTAATCACATGATGGGTCAGAGAGACATTCTCTCTAGCCTTACATAAAATAACTTTCCTCATAAATTTACACTCAGAGATGATTACCAATACCCTGTCAAAGGAGTGGGAGAATCCACCTACAAACTTGATTCAGGGACCGCGATGAAAATGAAGGATGTAATATATGTACCAGGTTTGAATTTTTTTTTTTTTTTTTTGTATCTCAGCTTTAGATAAGAAATGTTTCAGGGTTGCATTCATAGATGGTGAATTTCTTATGTGGCCTAAAGGAAAAACCATAGAAGATGCAATTGTCATTGGAACAGAAGAAGGTGGCTTGTATAAGTGAAAAGATCACTCAGATGCAACCTTGAATCACTCCACTGAGATTCCATGTGAAATTTGGCATAGAATACTAGATCACATCAACTACAAAGCCTTACCATATGTAAGCAAGGTAGTTACAAGTCTACTAGAATTCAAGGTTGATCATGAAGGTGTGTGCAAGAGGAAAGAACATAAAGAAACCTTTCCCAAAGAGAGACAGTAAAGCATAAGGAATCTTGGAGCTCATCCACTCATATGTATGTGGTCCAATTCCATCCACCTCCCTTAGTGGGTATGTATACTATCTGTCATTCATTGATGATTATTCTCGCAAGACTTGGGCTTATTTTTTTTTGGGTAATCCTGAACCTTTTTGACTCGGCGAGGGATTTCCTTGGCTAAGATGCCATGACCCAAAGGCATCTAAGATGTCAAATTCACTCAAGGTTCACACCCATATTGGATTGCACCAACCCTTACATGGCTGGATTTTAGGTGTCCCCAGGGGTTTCAAACTGGTGACTTTCACTTACGAAGTTCCTTAACAACGCACTCCCTCACCGAATTCTATTGACCTCAGGAACCTTGGGTTTATTTATTGAAATCAAAAGATGAATTATTTGGAAAATTCAAGGAATTCAAAGCCTTGATAGAAAATCTTTCAGAAAGAAAAATCAAGATACTCACGTCAGATAATGGAGGATAATACACCTCAAAAGAATTTGTAAGCTTTTGAAAATATGTCGGGATTAAGAGGGATCTCATCACTCCCTATAATACTCAACAAAATGGTGTAGAAGAAAGAAAGAATAGAACAATAATGGAAGCAATGAAGACTATGATCCACGATCAAGATCTTCAAATGCACTTATGGGCTGAAGCAACAAGAACAACAATTTATGTCCAAAAAATATTATCCCATAGTGCACTTGGATTCAAAACCCCGAACAAATGTTCTTCGGAAATAATCCATAAGTAAGACATCTCAAAATATTTGGTTTTCCAGTGTTTGTACACATTTCAAAAGAAAGGAGAACTAAGTTGGACCCTTCAGGAAATAAGGGAATATTTGTTGGATACTATGAGGTCTCTAAGGACTTCAAAATTTAAATACATGGTTACCATCATATTGAGATCAACAGAGATGTAACCTTTGATGAAGATGCAACACTTAAGAAATCAATAAGATGCTAGCTTGAAGAAGTATATGAAGAAGAACTTGTAGCTCCCAGAGCTGTAGAACTGGTGAGGGAAGTTATAGTGACCCCTGATGATGAGATTCCAGAAGATCATGATATGACATAATCTCAAGAACATCCCCAGATGACAATCTCTCACAAGAGAAAGCCAGCTTGGGAAATAGAACTTATTCAAGATGGAGAGAAGTATGGTGCTCCAGAAGGAACCACGAGACAACACAAGAAACCTAAGCCATTCTCCATTTATATGGCTTCGATGTGTGATCTCATAGAAAAGAAACCCACTTGCTTTGAAGAATCCATTCAAAAGAAAGAATGGGTGGATTCCATGACTAAAGAATGATGTATGAGAACTATTTCCCAGACTAAAGAACAAAGATGTCGTATCTTCCAAATGTATATACAAGATAAAACGTGTTGCCGACGGAAGTATTGTAAAACATAAATCAAGGTTTATAGCTCGCGACTTTTCTCAAAAGGAAGACATTGATTATGAAGAGACGTTTTCTCCTGTAGCCAGATACATTTCTATCAGAACCATCATGGCTATTGCAACCAATATGAAGTGGAAGTTACACCAGATGGATGTGAAAACAACCTTCTTAAATGGTGTTATTGAAGAAGAAGTGTATATAGAAAAACCACAAGGGTTTGAAGTTGAAAATAGAAAGACTCATGTCTGCAGGTTGAAGAAGGCTCTGTACGGGTTGAAGCAAGCTCCTAGAACTTGGTATGCTAGAGTTGACAGTTTCCTGATGAGCTTGGGATTTACCAAGAGTAAATTTGATTCTAAAATTTACTTCACAGTTATGAATGATGAGCCAGTTATATTTCTGCTCTATGTAGATGGCTTATTCTTAACTGGAGAAGAAAATCTCATTGCAGATTGTAAGAAGAACCTCGCTGTAGAGTTTGAGATGAAAGATCTAGGCCTAATGAATTATTTCTTAGGTCTTGAATTTTGGCAGAGCCCAGAGAAGATATTCCTTAACTAAGGTAAGTATGCAATTGAAATACTGAAGAGGTTTGACATGTTGGAATGTAAATCCATGAACACACCCATGTAAACAAAGTTTAAGCTCCTAGTTGATACTTCATTAGAATTAGTTGTTGCTACTCTATACAAACAGATCATTGGATCATTGATGTATTTGACGAATACTAGGCCAAATATATGTTTTTTCGTGAACACCTTGAGTCGGTATCTGGTAGAGCCCAGACGTGTTCACCTTGTTGCTGCAAAACATGTGATGAGATACCTTAATGGTACGTTGGACTTTGGTCTCTGTTATACTGGAGATAATGACTTTAGACTGATTGATTACACTGATTCAGATTGGGCTGGAAGTGTTTCTGATAAAAAGAGAACTTCAGGATGTTGTTTCAGTTTGGGGTCAGCCATGATTTCATGGCAGAGTAGGAATCAATCCAATATTTCTCTTAGCACGACAAAAGAGAAATACATTGTTGCATGTTCCTCCAGTTGTGAAGCCATATGGCTTCAAAAGTTGTTCATAGGTCTATTCAATCTGGAGATGGAAGCCACCATGCTTCTATG
This sequence comes from Picea mariana, assembly GCA_032191745.1. Classification (NCBI taxonomy): domain Eukaryota; kingdom Viridiplantae; phylum Streptophyta; class Pinopsida; order Pinales; family Pinaceae; genus Picea; species Picea mariana. Next base: position 8,687 of record JASDQU010194882.1, on the reverse strand, counting down.
TGATAACCAAAGTTTCATAAATATGACAGAGAACCCTATGTTCTATGATAAGTCGAAGCACATAGAGATCCGATATCACTACATTCATGATATGGTGCAGAGGGGAGATATAAAGCTCCCATATGTTGGCACAAATGAGCAGGTTGCAGATGTGTTGACCAAGCCTCTATCTCATGTGAAGTTTGAATACTTCCGAGACAAGCTTGATATAGTCTGAAAGGACCTCCCTCGAAAGGGGGAGTGATGCTAATAATACTATGGTATCCTGACCAAAAATGGGTAGCTCCGTTAGGATTTTATATCGTAGGAGATTGATCATCCCTGGACATATCCCAAAGGTCCGGTAAGGACGGTCTATCAGATTACTTGTGCATTTATATGCCAGCTGTGGTCATTAGTGGTAGCTCCGTTAGGATTTTATAATCCCAGGGAATATTTTGATTCTTGGTAATATCCTAAAGGTTCGATGAGGACGGTCTGTCAGAGTACCACGTGGTAGCTCCATTAGGATTTTATATCCTAGGGAATATTATGATTCCTGGGTAGATCCTGAAGGTCCAGTAAGGACGGTCTGTCATAGTACCACAAAATGTTGTTGTTACACCTACCTCATTTTGTTTCTACATGATGATGATGTTGTTATCTCAGTCTCGTGCTACTGATGTTGTTGTATCAACCTCGTGTTGTTGATGATGATGATGTATCAACCTCATTCTGTTGTTGATGATGTTGTATCAGTTTTATTTTGTTGCTGATGATGTTGTACTAACCTCATGCTACTAATGATGGTGTTGATGATGTTGTTGCTTTAGCATTATGCTAATTTATGTAGATGCAGATGATGATGATGATTTTATTTCCATCTGCATGTCGTGAACAATGATGTTATTGATGATGAGAAAAACTTCTGATGATTTGTATATATGCCTGTCAATGTTCCAGATGATGATGATGTTCTTTCCCTATCTCTCTCTCTACTGATTATTTTGTATTGAGTTATGTTAGTAGAATACCCTTCTTGTTAAGGTGGAGTGTTAAAATATTGTAACTGCGAAGAATATTCTAATTATAATTGAGTTATTTTTATATAGATCAAATCCCCTTTTGTGGATTGATCATGTTAGGCTTTGTATAAGATCAAATCCCTTTTGTGGATTGGTCAAACCATAGTTATATTGTGTTGTTTGTAAATTCATCCCCTAGGGATAATTAAAGTGGTTTTAACCACTAGTTGAAGAAGTCGGCCCAACTTGGTGAAAATACATAACCCTAGCACCTCCTATCTATTATACATAAGTGAGGATGGCGCCTCACTTACTCACTCACTCATTCACTAAACAACTGAGCATATTTTAGAGGTAGTTGTAGCTGCAAGAAGAAGGAGAGAGAGGCACATTGCTCAATCTTGAATATTCTCTAGTGTTTTGGTCTTTAGTCTTGGCATTGTATTGGCAATCTATTATTGAGGAAGTTTTTGCTAGGTTTTCTCTCCCATGAGGGTTTACCAGAATAAAACGTTGTGTACCTTGTGATTGTGTTTCTTTCAGTGATCCTGCTTATGCTATTATTGTCTGGTAATTTGAAAAGAACTTAATAACAACTCTAAATTTAACACACTTCTCCTTTGGTCAATAGATATGCCTTGAGATCCAAAACTTGAGAGACCAACCCTTCTTATGGAGGATTTTCCCTTGACCCTCCTCCTCACTCTCAGGCTGGCATAAAATCCCATCTCTCAAAATAAAAATAAAGAGTCATTGTAGAAATTCACAAAGGAACCCAAGCGACCATCACAAGGGTCGTTAAAGAAAAGAATTCCCTTCCGTCGAGGGAAAAATGATCTTCCTTTCCTTCAATGTGAGACGGGTTGGGGGTGCCCCAAAGAGACTAGACCTTAAAATAATGTTCCTAAGCCTAAAGCCGAGTGTAATCATGATCCAAGAAACAATGTGCTTTGACGACAAAGCTAGAGAAATTTTCAGTCCTTGGCTTAGGAATTGGTCTTTCAGCACAATTGACGCTTCTGGTTTATTGGGAGGCTTGCTTACAGGGTGGAGCCCTAATTTTAAGGCCTTGTCCTTCTCTGCTGTTCGCTCTTCAATTTCAGTCAAATTAAAACATAAGAATAGTTATTTAGCCTTCTCAGTGGTCAATATTTATGGTCCCTATTCTGATAGGAACTCTTTCTGGGAGGACTTGATTTATTCAGGAATTTTTCATGACCCTTTACTGGTGGCAGGGGGGATCTAAATTTTACTCTATACCTGCGAGAGGTTTAGAGAGTGCACCCAAGGGTAGAAAAGCAAAGCAATTTTTTCTTGTTTCTTTTAGAAAATTCTAGACTGGTGGATATTGAACCTGTGAAGCTCTCTCCCACTTGGATAAATTTTAGAACCGAGGATGAGGTGGCTGCAAAAAGATTGGATCACTTATTAATTTTTGAATCCCTCCTGAATCTGTGCTCAAATTTTAGAGCAGTGGTAGATTTTGAAGGAATTTTAGATCACCACCCAATTTCCTTATATTGGTCTCCGAGCTTTGAGTCCCCTTCTCCCTCTCTTAAATTTTTCCAATCCTGGCTGGAAGAAGAAGATTTCAAGGATCTAGTTCTCTCCACTTGGGTCAAGATTTCTCCTCTAAACCCTGTTCCACTCATGACACATATTGTAGCTAATATTAAGACTTTGAAAAGTGCCATTAAAAAATGGCTTCCTCTTTGGAATTCCAAAAGGCATTGTTTCATTCGAGACAATGAAGAAAGTCTCATCGAGGCCCTTAGGAAGCTAGAGGAAATCCCTCTCTCCAGTGAAAAGTTAACTGAATTAACAGAATTGGAGGAAAAACAAAATGCATGGATACAGACAGAGGAACAAGAATGGCGCATTAAGAGAAGGGCTCTTTGGATAAAAGAAGGAGACAATAACACCAAGTTTTTTCATCAGTTTGCGAACTATCAAAGAAATATTAACACAATATAGGAAATCAAAGATGAAGAAGGAAATGTGGCAGTTTCCTTTGAGGAGTACAAGGAAAAGCTTGGAGTAAAATTCTTCAGTAATATTTTCTCAGCCCCACCTGGTTTCCCTATACAAGAAATTATGGAGGTAGTGGGAAAATTTCCCACTGTTTTTCTGAATATATGAATTTATCCTTGGAAGAAGAAGCCACATAATCATAATTGAGAGCGGAGTTGTTTTCCATGAAGAATGGAACAATCCTAGGCCCATATGGTGTTACAGTGGAATTCTAGGAGTTCTATGACTACTTGAAAAATGATCTTTTGTTGGTGGTAAGGGAATCAAAAAAGGAAGGAAGAATTCACGGTCCTCTAAATTCCACCTCGCTATGCCTTATCCAAAAAAAATAGTGCCCTTCTTCCTTTGAGGATTATAGACTGGAATTTCCTGCTGCAATGTTATCTATAAATTAATGTCTAAGATTGTCTCTAGAAGAATGAGATTGATGCTTAGTACTTTCATAGGAGAATAACAATTTGGTTTTCTACATAATAGCCAAATCCATGATGCGGTTTCCATCACTCAAGAAGTGCTCCACTCTGTCAAAAAAATAAATCTTAAGGCAACCATCCTTAAACTGGATCTCTCCAAAGCTTATGACCGAGTAAATTGGACTTTTCTGCGTCTGGTCCTTATCCAATTGGGCATGAGTTTGAAAGTCATCAGTTGGATAATGGGATGCATTCAAAGCGCTTCCTTTTTCATCCTTATCAACGGAGCTCCATCCGTTTTCTTCAAATCATCCAGAGGAATCTGCCAGGCATGCACCCTCTCTCCTTTTTCGTTCTTGATTGTTGCAGAGGCACTAAGAAAACTAATAAATGAGGCCAGATCCAATGGCCTCCTGAAAGGAATTGCAGTCTCTGAATATGCATGAGTAACACATTTGTTATTCGTGGATGACATCTTTTGTAACTTGTTTAGTTCTCAGAGGAATTTGAATTCCTTTAAAAATATTTTAAACCTCTATTGCAACGCTACTGGAATGAAAGTAAATATGGAAAATCTTGTTTAATTCTTAATTACTTTGCGGAAGCAGAAGAATCCTCCTTTTCCAACACCTTTCCAGCCCAAAGGAAACCTCTCTTTGAGGGACTCAAGTATCTGGGTTTCAACTTAAAACCAGACAATTACAGGAAAGAAGATCAGAGTTGGTTAATTAGAAACGTTGAGGCCAAAATAGCCATCTGGGTCAATAGAATCCTTTCCAAAGGAGGAAGACTAGTGCTAATTAAATAAGTCTTAGAAGGAATTCTCGTATACTATAACTCCATAGTTGAAATACCTAAAGGATTCTTAGATCACATTCACCGTATAAGATTTTGCTTTTTATGGGCAGGAAAAAACTCTCTTGGAGGTACTCAGCTGGCCAATTGGAAATCAATTGCTTCCCCTAAAGAAATGGATGGATGGGGTTTAAAGAACATTCTTCTTTTTGCTCGAGCCCTAGCAAGAAGGAATCTTTGGAGACTAACCCTCGAGAACTCTCTATGGGTAAGAGTTATGAACTCCAAATATTTTCCCAACCTATCTGTTTTTGAGTGGTTTCGAGATCCTACGAAATCTTCAGGGTTAGAGGCTCTAAGGAAGGGGAAAAAGAAGGGAAGAAGGCTCTTACATAATGATCCAACAATCAGCTCAGCAACTTCTAGCATCTTTTCCCTCCCCCTAATAGTAAAAATCCCCTTATTTGGATCGGAAGCAAACCTACCAATTAATTATTCCAGCTAGCGATCAAATCCAATAAATTAAATCAATCAATGACTGAAGAAAGAACTATGGGGAACTTACAGATCCTTCCTTCTCTCTTGGGTCAGTATCGATCCGTCCGTCCAGTGGACCGCCCCACCCCCGAAGATGTGTGTTGTTTTCATCCGTTGGACTGCCCCACCCCCGAAGATGTTTTCCATCAAGTGAATCAATCTCCTCACTCACTGTACGCCCAAGGCTCAATTGCATGGAAGCCACCCCCCTAGTTGGAAATTGGATTGTCTGGCATGTTGGAAATGGGGCAAATATAAGACTGGGAGAAGATCCATTGTTGGGAGTGGGAAACAACTATAAATTTTCTATCCCCCTCCTCCAGTTTCTCAAGGACAAAAACCTTCGGTTCCTGAGCGATATAAACACTGGATTTCCCCAGATCATAAGGCATCTGGGATGGAATAACGAAGATTCTCTTGATCTCCCCGAAGCTTTGCGAGACGAGTGGAACTCCTACATCTCCCTCTTATGTGAAAATTTTATCTCCCTGGACAGAGACTCTGAAGATTCTCTTTGCTGGTAAAAAAATCCACAGAACGGGTCCTACTCAATCAAATTAGGCTACAAAGCTGTCCTACTCAGTCAAATTAGGCTACAAAGCTTGGTTAGAAGGTAACATTGTGACCCCTACGAAATGGTGGTGGAAGCCCCTTTGGAAACTCAAAGCTCCTCCTAGATGTAAATTAACTCTATGGCTTGCAATGAACAACAAATTGTTGACCTAGGATAATTTCCTTAGAAGAGGATGGTGTGGACCCAACATATGTCCTCTTTGCAAAGAAAATCAAGAAACTATTACTCATCTTTTTGTCTCATGTCCCTATGCAGGAAAGGCTAGACAATGAATAAAAGAACAACTAAAAGCTAAGGCCAATTGGAATCATGACTTCGTCGAAGATTGTTTCAGATCTTGGATCCAAGATAGATCGGTTTCCTTGTATGCTGGCCTACCTGGTATCATGATCTCGAACATCTGGTGGGCTCGAAACAACTCTGTTTTTAAATATAAGTATGTTCCTCTTGAGGTCTCTACGAAAATATCGCTTAGTCAGGTAGAAGAGTTCAAGGCATAATTAAGGGAAAGTAAGTCTCGAATAATAATTCCTCCTCCCATTGATTACACCATCCCTTGGGGATACTTCGACGGGGCCAGTCAAGGACACCCTCCTTCTTGCAAAGTGGGGGTGTTTTTTTTATCAGTCACAACCATTTTATTCACATAAGATATGCACCAAGGGACAAACCAAATAACAGAGCATAACTTATAGCACTCTGGACCCTTTTGGAAACTGCAAAGGAAAAAAAACTTGTCAAAGCTTAAAGTTTTTGGTGACTCCAAGTTGGTGATCGATTGGGCGAGGGGTAACATTAATATTCAAAATCCCATGTTGGCCTTATTGCTAAGAGACATAAAGATTAATTTCAGAGATTTTGAATGGCTATCCTTCCAACACATTCTGAGGGAACTTAATACAAAGGTAGATGAACTCTCAAAGGAAGCTTTGCAGCTGCAAAAAAGGAGCTTTCGATTTTTATGAGTTATTTGAAGGAAAAACAACCGAAACAATGGAGTTTCTTCTCTGAAGAAGTTTTTCTTTTTTGGACATGTAGGGTTGTATATGTTTTTGGTCAGTTTGAACATGATGAAAAAGTTTTTGAAAAAGCCTATAAAGACTTTTTTTGAAGTAGATTAGATGTATAGACTGTATAGTTCCTAAAGAAATCCTACATAAACTTCACATGAAAAACTGCAACATATATATTCTCATATAAGTGTAAAAGTTTTTTTTCTTATAAATTTATATATATATATATATATATATATATATATATATAATTTTATTTTTATTTTTATTTTTATTTTTATTTTTATGTTGTAATAAAGAAGTGATGGATACTTAATTTTAAATTCAATTCATATTAATCATATTAAAAGAATTGTAAATAATTTTGGTGCTCCAATTTGACCAAATCATATTCTATTTATTTATTTTTATCAATTGGTATAAATCCCTAATGAGTATGGACTTTCGAGAAGGGGGACATGAAAAATAGGCCATTCTTCCTTCCAAATGGAGATGTTTGAAAAAAGACACATTTACATAGCTAGTGTCATGTTCCAATTAACAACGAGTTAGCTTTATAATTGGCTCCAAGAAAATGCTCTAATCTAAGTGATTCACAAATGGTAATTAACAACTAGTTAGCTTCATAATTTATGGCTTCAAGAAGATGCTCTAATTTAAGTGATTCACAAATGGTATTGATAAAATAAGGCACGAGAGATAAATTTCATAATTTATGGCTCCAAGAAAATGTTCTAATTTAAGCAATTCACAAATGGTAATTAACAACTAGTTAGCTTCATAATTTATGGTTCCAAAAAGATGCTCTAATTTAAGTGATTCACAAATGGTATTGATAAAATAGCTTCATAATTTATGGCTCTAAGAAGATGCTCTAATTTAAGTGATTCACAAATGGTATTGCTAAAATAAGGTTGGAAAAATAAATTTGCCTACTAATTATTTAGTTATATGTAGTGTATAACTTATATTAAATTTTTAATAATAGTTTTTTAAGATATATTATTTTTACATTTGATTTGTATTTATATTGAAAATGTGTCTTGATTTTTTGATTTTATTATTTTAGATTTTTGAAAACAATCATCAATCTCTTATTTAAAAAAATCTATAATATGATGATGATGATGATTAATCTCAAGTGAAACCAAAATTGGTCTATTAAATCTGATTAATTGAATTTCTTTAAAATATTATTTAGATGCTTGAAAAACATTAAAAGAAGTGTTTCAAGATCACTAAAGATTTGATGACTTAGAAGGTCAGGAAAGTTGGTATTGTGACAAATATTTAAAAATTGAGATCTAATTTAGATATACTTTAGGAGAAAGTGCTTTTCATATTCAACTCTCTTGATCTCACAAAGATGACAGATTATTAATTTTATGTAACAAAAATTAAAAAATATTAATTAATTAATTTTTTGTTTAATAGATAACCGTAAATATAAGATTTCAAAACTACTTAATGAAAAACCTTCCCATTCTTTGAAATATTCTAGAAAACATAATAATTAATAAATAGTTATGATTATACAAATACCATTTTTATAAAATTTAAACTCCTGTCCATCCAATGCTAACAATAACCAGCTTGCTGAGCAACAGATGGTATATACAATATTGAATATATTCTAATGTATATATCTGATGTATATATCAAGATGATCCAATAATGTATATACTAATAACCAGTTTACTGAGCTGATGTATATATCAAGATTATCCAACAATCTATATACTAATAACCAGTTTACTGAACTAATGTATATATCAAAATGATCCAACAATGTATATACTAATAACCAGTTTACTGAACAGCAGATGATATATACATCATTATTAAATATATTCTAGTATATATATCTAATATATATATCAAAATGATCCGACGATGTATATACCAACAGCTAGCCGTCCATCCAATCCAATCTCAAACTTGCATTGTTATATAAAAGCATTAAAGTACCACACTTAGCTACATGTTCTACATTCATTATAAGCGCTTTGTCTTAGCTCTCCATTTGGATTCGAGAACATCCAATGGGATGTTTATCAGAAATGTCCACTTGACCATTTTGGATAGATACGCTACATCTATGGGAGCTCAACTTGCACAAAACGCAATCCACCTTACCAATAAGTTAGTAATAATAGAATAAGTTGCAGAAAGAGGAACACACTAATGAATTCCGCCTGCGTACTTATCCATTCCACTTCAGCAGCACAAGTGTGACAAACGCTGAAGGGTATAAGCAGCGGTGGCAGCGGAATATGGCTTCCAGATTTCGAACTTGAAATGACAGTAGCGGTGGACTAGA
>JASDQU010194881.1:3541-19750 GCA_032191745.1 Picea mariana | reverse complement strand
TTATAGCCAAGCTTTGAGCTATTATGCACCCCCCTTTGAATGTGAAAAAGGGGCTCTTTAGGGCACCATTAGGTCTTTGACCAGCCTCCCCCCGTAGATTGAGCTCGGATTTGATGTCAAATCGACTTGGGAGCCGATCCATTAGTGGTTGGGAGGCCGACCAGCTTCATAAATGCGCCGTTTGGCAGGCGCGCGGGTTTTTCACCCCATAGCCGCGCATATGCGCCCTATGTATGAAGATATAGAGCGCATGCACGCGTTTTCCATGGGCGCGATGCGCTTTTTAATTTTTTGGCCAATTTTGTATAGTTTTGGTCCTTTTGTTGTGCTGTGGAGTTTAACCTTTGTGCCATGAATGACTGTTTTTCTGTGCTGATGATGTTGAGTTCTTGTCGCCCTGTGCGGACAAAATTTCAGTGATAACAACCTCGTGCCACATAGGCATGAACATTTTTATACCGGTTCTTAGCTACTAGCACCCTCTTTCTGATTTTTACCTCATCATTGGTGATTTATGGGGACTTTTACAGCCTTGTCAACAATATTTCAACCACAGCCTTCTCATGGTCATACTCGTCTTGAGGTTTCCCATCATTGGCAATAGTCTTCTTCAACAACTCCAATTCCTTTCTACACATGACATACATCATAAATATATTAGTCGCCATGTAAAATAAAAGAATGCAAGTACCATAGCATATAAATAAATAAATAGTTTCAGATATGTCCTAGCATATCTTTATGCACTTTTCATGTTATCCTCAATGTTTTTTTGAGTGCGACCTCAATCAAAATTTTAGTTATTTCAATATTATATATCCAATCATATTCTCATGTCTTAAACATTTTCACGTACCATCCTTTCAATTTTATCTTATCCCAGAGAAACATATTAGATAACAAGAAAGGAGTTAAGGGATTCTTCCCTTTTCCAGCTGTACTGGTTCTCACAGCTGCTCGTCTAAGGCTTATAATCCTGTTAAACAGTTCAGAGTTCTTACAGCGGGGAAACGTGCTCCTCCCTTTTCCCTTTATTTTCTTTTGAAATTTACTCCCTATTGGGATTTTCCTTCTCTTTTCCTTGATTAGCCTTGGTTAGGCCTCACCCTAACCTTTTTGGATACAACAACATGCTTTCATAGAAAACTTTTTATTTTATTTTATTTGTTCATAATGGATCATGAAAATGTGCTTCGTGCACATTATATTTTCAATTAGTCAGAATGGTTAACCTTCATTCATTTTTTTTAGAATGTAAAATTCCTATATATATATATATATATATATATATATCAGCTTGTAGCCCACTTCTCAATTCTCAGCAATCATTAAGGTTGTTACTCCGTTCTCCTGACAGAGTCTTCACACACTTCCTCCACAGGGAACTTCATCAACATGCAACTTTCCTTGTTACATATCCATCACTATCTGTGATGGCCTCAGCCTTGAGTTATCTTCAGCTTGTTACCAAGCATTTCCTAAGTAATATGAACTTGCATTTATGTCATGCATCCATATTTTTTATCCACACCTATTCTGGTTTTTGTTAACTTACGTCCATGATGTGCTTAACCATATGCACAATCATAAGCATGTGTGTAGATGCCATGGGTATATTTCATATCCTACATACATCTCTACTTTAAAATTAGTCAACTCATGATTGTTCAAAATCATTCTCATGTGACCCTCAAAGGCATAATCACTTGCCTCTTATCATGATAATAGAGCATCCTCGCTCATTTATTCTCTCATCCATTTATATTAGTCTTTCTCGAGGGAATGGAATACATCAACCTCAAGATGTCACTTAAACAAAAACTCTATGACTCTTCAAAGCAGAGTCAACCATGCAACCATGGTATTCATTCAATTTTGGGAAGTGTAATGATTGTCTCTCATTTCACTCATTTAGGAAGTCACCTAGCGCCTTTACTGTACCCATACCCTTACATCATACATGTGCATCACTTTCACATTTAATATCATTCATACCCAACCAGTATTACTATCAGCCTTCATATCAAGAAGTTTCATAATGCATTAAATCCACGCACTCAAGCATAAACACACACAGTCCAGACATTCATCATGCAAGCTCATTGCTTGCACCTTTTTCCATGTCATTCACACACATGGACATATTAGATTTATATATCCTCCTCCCAAGAATATTCAAATCATTCTTATGATAAGTCTCACAGGAACACTCAACACTGATCTTCCCTCTAAATTGAGAGCTTGCAGTCATTCACAAGATATCTACCTGACAGTTTAACAAACATAGTCATAACTATGTTTCCCTTTCTATGTGATAACAACTAGAAAGAAAACATTCTTGCCTCAACTTTCATGAAAACATTTCCCAGTCATAAATACAGTCTGGGCAATTATAACCATGCCCAAGGTGATAAAACAACCAATCTAGCTTCCAACTGATCTTGATCAACATACATTTTGATCAAGGAAATCCTTTTCTAGATTCCCTTCACTAGGGTCCAACTATATATATATGGATACCATCCACCACTGGATGTCGATCTAACCCATTGGACTTATAGAAGTGCCCCAACACTTCCTTTACCACATTCAGGATCAACATTTAATCAATCATTCTACCTTAATTATAATATTTTCTTAATGACTAATAACATTTGGACTAATCCCTTAAATCCCAAATGATATTTCGAGTTATGTTACTTACGAAGTATTCTAGTTCATAAATCTAGAGTATCTTTAGGTCAAAATTAGTGTTAACCATTACACCTAGAATTCTTCCTTTTGTTTAGCAACAGTCAGGGATGGAGACCACTCTCCTTCTCCCATAAGAACTTTGGAAGATTAGTTTCCTATCCACCAAGCAAGGGAGGTTGTTGTGATTTCTCACTCAATCACTCTATATTTCTACAACTTTGTTTATCGACTTGATTAGAAAAACTTGCCCAACAATTCCTGTACCCAGAAACAAAATTTGTTTCTCAGTTCCCTTCGAAACCCAAGAGTTGTGCATGCTCTCCCTTTTTCATAGAATGGTCACCAGAATCATTCCTCTGATCATGAGGGATTATACACATATACAAAGTTTAACCCTTCATTAAAGCAATAATTATCACTGCTACGAATCCTTTTCATCCGTTCACATTGTTATTTTAGTTGAAATATTAGAGTTCTTCAGCATAATCTCATTCCTATAGGATTGGCCATCATTTACGAAAAGAACTAGTAGGCTTCCTCTGCCATAAACTAGCATGATTCAAAGTCGTTGGGGTAAAACCCCAACTGAATTTTTAAATATGCATTCTTCTACTCAAGGAACTTATGCAGACGATTTGTGTTTGGCAGTAATATTCTCAACATTCTCATCCTAGCCTTGGTAATCCAAACTTATGTATGTGAAACAACACATATGATTGGAGAGTGAAGTCAACCTCTTTATTTGAGATCATTAGCAACATATAGTGAAAATTTCCAAACCATCTATCAACAGAAAAAGATCTCACTCCTCTCTTCAGTATAGGTTTACTAAGCTTCTCAGGAATCAGGTAAGATAGGGTGCTACCCCTTAAAGTCCTCCAAAAATATTTTCATACGACTCGTACATGAGCCCAAGTAGGCCAAGTGTTGTTGTCATGCTCTGATACCAATTTGTAACACACCCGACCCCTAAATACTCTTTTAAGAGGTGGGGCATCATAATTTCATTTTTTCTTAATTAATCAAACCCACCTTCCAGTGTCTCTATCATGTTTTTCCCATCCAAAGATCTCCAACCACTGTCTCCATGCTCAAAACCGAGATCTAGACTAGAACATATGTCCTTCCCAAGATCTTCGGGTGTTTGTTGGTCAAGGGCCACGTGGTCCTTCTCATCCATGTCATCCTGAGTTCCCTGAAATCACGGAGATCCCAACGATCCTAAATCTATGGCGAAGGCCCAACCACCATTAATTCGAAGGTGGATCTTCCTCCACGTTAACACTTAATCCTAAGGTAAAGGTTCGACGTTCAGTGCTTTGGGCCTTATAGTCTCTCTGTGATGCTACAACCCAAATCCTCCAGAGTCCCGAAGTCCTGGACTCTCGGAGTCTCTATTACATCACCAATATCTTTATCCAAGTGGCATGTACTAGAGGCTGACATGCGGTGAGGGTGAGGGATGACATGTGGCCTCATAAGGGGATGACACATGTCATACTCTAACAGGAACAATGGGTATTTGAATCGTCCAAAACTGGGTGACACGTGGCACGTGTAATACGGGTCCATCTCACATCGAAAGATGTCATCATAGATTGATAACTGCTCAGTCCTTCAATCTAACAATCTATAAGAATCCACATAGATCCATAGATCTAGGGTTCTCATTACTTCACAGATCTGGATTCAGAGCTTACTAAATTCTCTCAATGCAAATTCCCCAAAAATCCAAGTCTCTGGATTCTCGGATCTAGCACCACGCGTCCTCTTCCTGTCAACGATCGAGATATATTTCGACGTTCATGACTTCGACAGTTCTCATACCTTGGAAACCCTTGGCCAAATTCCTCCAGAGTACGAAGTCTCCGGACCATGGGATCACTTTCCACATACCCGTTCATCCAACGGTCCTCGTCACTTCGGCAGTTTGGCATTCAAGAGTTTGGTAAGTTTGTCTCCCGGCTTCCCCTCTGGACCATGCCATATTTGTCGCCACATGTACCTAGAGCCTACGACCAGGATTTACTCCAGCTTATCGACCTTCAAGGAAACCTCACACGTTTCTAATTTTTCAAATACCTGGAGTCCTATATAACTGTAGATATGTGGACACATGTCCCTCAAGTTCAACGGTCCATATTACTCCGCTACTCTGACATTCGGGAATTTTGGTGCTAGACCTTTCCAAATATCCCAAAGTAAGACTTTTTTGAAGTGCTTAACATGTCCTCTCCTATGTTTGATCTAGCAGCTAAGAGCCATCCATAATGAATCCCCAGATTGATGGTCCTCGTTGATTCGCAACTTCGACCTTCGACTACTTTCGATGACTATGAAGTCACAAGTCCCGAAGTCCTAAGGCCGAATGAGATAGCTCCTTTCGGACTAGCACAGGGTTCCTATGCCCTGGGTCATATGGAACTTTATTGAATTCCAGGGGCTACACTCAACCTTCTTCTCCAGTCCCAATGGTCATGATAGACTTTGGTTTCTCCTGAACAGATCTCACCCTCTCATCCTCCAAATACAATAATCCTCCATTTCGAGACCTAAATATCGCTATATTTCTTGAGCTTGAGACTTAGAAAAGTTTCTCATGCACTCCTTGCACTCACTTGCCTTGAGAACCTTTCAATGCTTCACTAAGAGTTGGCCCTGTACACTATGCACGAGTCTCTCCTTTGAGATTTTATACTCAGACAGGTATAAGTGTATCCTTGCATCATGATTACAGAAGAGAAACAATTTGAAACTTATAGAATATCAAATGTTCATTCCTTCAACTATAAAATGCACACACAAGCATATAACTTCGAAAGTATATAACATAACACTCCCCAATTAATTCATAGATAAGTAAACTCATACATTCAAAGCATGCATTTCAATCTAAGGGAATAGGGTGAATGAAACACTTGTCTATTACAGTTGATATCCAACCCATTGATTGTGGGTGTTAGCCTCTCCAACCAACCATAGGCTCAGAGGCATTCATTGTTAGGACTTTGGCCACCCTCGTGCCAAGCCATGATATCACCAGGCAATTTATGCCAATTCTCAATGATCCTTTCTCTTTCACATATTCTACAAGGTTTATTTGATGCTTCCTCAACATCAATCTTGTGGCCTTCTTCTCATGTCTCTTTATCTACATACTCTCAAATATTTCTCCCTTTATCACGACCTTGACGAGGTTTATCATATGCTTTCTTCACATCAATATCGCAACCTTTTGTTCGTTCTTAGTTGGAGAGCTTCTCGCATTCTCCACTCCTCTTTATTCCCTTACGTGCCTTGCATGCACATCCCTCCTATCATGTTCCTTCTTTCAGAAGGAAATCGCAGGTCAGTCTAGGTCTACAGGACCCTGTGGTGCTTTGGACTGACACTCTACATCTAGACCATGCTTCCATTCATGGGGGTGGTTGATGGTTCAACCATCGGTCCTTTCTTCATTAACGAATTCCTCCTTGGGAATCAGAGGAGATTTGTTATCCTTCGCAAGGGAAATTTGGGGTCATTCGATATAATGAATCCTCTCATATAATTTTCACATTCTTTTCTCTAGTGATATCATGGTCATCACTTTCAAGGCTTCACCCCCACAGTTAGTTATTGGCAATTCAAGCAATAATACATTTACATCATTCTCATGCCACATCATGGTAATCCTAATTAATGATTAATTACAAGTTGGGGGAAACATGGGTGTTACAAACATCCATTCCTCTTATCTTAGCTTCCTGGCTATAAGCCCCTTGTGTATCATCCATCTCTCTACACTCTGTGTTGATTCTGATATGATCTAGTTGTTATTAATTCTACAAAACATGCAGCCAACAGAACTTTGTCAAGATAACTAACTCAACAATTTCATGAAAATATGAACCATTCTGGTTCAAATAATATATCAGATTACTTTCTTCTGATTTTATGAGAAATTAATTGTTCAACTCAATTTCCTGGGTGAACAATTATATTCCACTATCCAAGATATTTCCAATGATTAATTTCTTGCTCAATTCTTATTTTTGAGCGGTAAGTTATGGATATATGAACAAATTGTCTTTGAAAACAACAATTCATCACTATCCCTCTTTTATCTCGACCAAAGTCTCATATGACCAAGGGTTATTTCCAAGAACTCAACTGATATGCGTTCATCTGGAGCTTTAGGAATTCATTCTTGGAAATATCTTGCTACTTCATGCCTTATTTCTCCCGAATGTCAAACTAGAGACTCCTTGCAGAGTACATCTTCGGAGCTTCGGGGCTCTGTTTCTTAGGAGCTTCAGAGCTTTAGAACTTTGGAACTTTGGGATTAAGAAGTTTCGCCTACTCCACACCTCATTTCCTATGAACGCCAAATAGGAGAATTCTCGGAGAAGCTCTCTAGAGCTTCGCGCTTCAGAGGTTCTTTCATCAACATACACGCATTCCCCGGAACGTCAAATTTCTGAATTCTCAGTCTTGCACTTTGGCATTTCATTACTCTAGCACTTCATTTCTTCAGCATTTGGAGGTTTTACCTTCATCATAACATGTTTCCTTCGAATGTTGAACTGGATAACACCCGGAGTCTCATCAACAATCATGCACCAGGGAGTTTTACTACATGGTAGAAAAGTAGAGACGACATGTGGCCCAGTCTAATGGGTGACACATGTCAAGTTCTAATTGGCACGGATGGTATTTGAAAAGCACGAAACAAGATAACATGTGGAAAGAATCAAGTGTTTCCATGTCACCCTAGGTGACGTCAGTAGGCCACATCACTTCGGTGCTTTGTGACTTCGGAACTTTGGGTTTCAAAGATTTCTTCTTCATTACACTTCATTTTCCTCGAATGTCGAACTGGCGAAGTTTCGAACAGACCTTTCTTCGGAAATTTGGGGCTCCACTAATTCGGAGCTTCAAGACCTTAAAACTTTAGGCTTTGGAAGATATTGCAACACCATACATGCATACCCACAAATGTTAAATTATCCAAACTTTCACAGTCTCATCAGTAACCACGCACTAGGGGGGTGCTACGTGGCAGAAAATAAAGAGTGGAGACGTGGCTCAATCCCACAACTGACACATGTCATGTTCCAATTGGCCCGAAAAATCTTTGAAACTCTTGAAAATGATGACACGTGGCAAGCATATAGTGTTCCCACGTCACCCTAGGTGACGTCAGCAACCATGTCATTCTCATGCTTCTTGACTTTGAAACTTAGAACTTCAAAGGTTTCTACCTCATCACTCTATGATTTCCTCGAACATCGAACCAGTGTCTCTTCGGAGCTCCGACGCTCTGATGCTTCAAACTTCAACAGATGTCACAACTTCTTCTAAAATTTCCTCTGAACACCGAATTTCTAAACTCGGTGGTTTCCTTAGCTCTGTTTGTCATTCCATTGTGGTGGTAGCACGTGGCCCCATCAACGAGAAACATGTGTAAGGTCACAATTGGTTCTAAAGTCTTGTCAAAGGTACATAGTAAGTGACATGTGGCAGGATAGGGTAGGTCCATGTCACTCTAGGTGACATCATCATGTCACCTCATATTGGAACTTCAGAACTTTGACACTTCGGGCTTCATAAGTCTTTACATCCACAAACTTGTTAACTCATGAATGTTGAACTGTCAAACAATTGTTTCCCGGAGCTTCGGGACTTCGGGACTCCGGGATTTTAGAGATTTCTTCAACTCAATTCCACATTTCTTCCAAACTCCAAAGTGAATATCTCTTTGAACTGTGCTACTTCAGAGTCTTGGGACTTCAACGTTTTGGGGCTTTGGACTTTGGAAGCTTTTGGTGTTGATCACCATACAACCCCCAAATTGTCAAACACCGAAATCTTGAACCGACTGATCTGCAGACACGTATCTTCAATAATGGATGGTCTGGATTAGTTCCAGAATTTGGTACTTTGGAGAAAACTCTACTCCACGCAATCTCAAATGGATTTCCCTAAACATCAAACTATCGAACCACTTCAGGAATCCAACGTTCCACCTTTTCCCGAATGATCTACAGTTGAGAGTCTCTCTGGGACTTCAGAGCTTCGGGCTTCAGCCCCTTTTTCGAAAAAAACTTAAAACTCACGGAAGTAATGAATTCCGAAGGACTTGAGGGTTAATCGCCATGCTCCTTTCCTAGATCTGACAACTGTGAAGGGTTTGCCTTCTCCCAAACAGATCCCACAGCCCCAATTTAGTTGTGTGGCCCATAACCATAGTTATTGTGGCTTCCCTTTCTTCCACACCTCCTGAGCTTTCAAATATTGTCCAACTGTTCTCTGAACACCCTTTTGGAACTTTGTAACTTCAATTTACTCATACATGACCCATCCAGGTTGATTTTTGAAATCATGAGCTCTGATACCATTTTGTAACATCCGTGACCACCCAGTTCGGGCCATGCTACCTCATAGAAAACATTCTTGCTAAGTTCTACTACATATTTCATAGTACACCCCATCCTTAAGCCACTGGGATATACCACTCATAGACTCATGAATAACATCATACAAATAAAACTTAATAGACAATTGCATTATGCTAATACATAGATAAATGCATAAATAACAGTAAAGTCTATAAATACAACATATACACAATAAACTCATAAATATAAAACATGAACAATTACACAACATGCAATTGAACACATAAAGGGTACTTATCTTTTCATGGAGTACCACCAACTACGTGCAGACCTTCCACGAACCTCCCAACCTTAGACCACGCTGCTCATCACTCTCAGCAGTGGGTCACCCTTGAGCTGGGACTAAACTCCACTCGGGTAAAGGGATTCCTAGGCTAGGCTGAGAAAATTGGAATTTGCATAGTCAATAGGAAGGATTCCATCCCAGGAGCCAACTCACACTAAAAGCCTACAACCTCTCATTCCCCACATGCCTATCCCACCCCAGGAAGTGTGCCCCTTCTCTACTCAACATTCCTTCAGCTGCCCCACTTCCCTTCCAAGGCTTCAACAATAGGATCAAAAAGAATTATTAGAGAACTATAGCTGTCATTGATCTCCTTATAGGAAAATCACTTCCCTAACAAGCTCTCTCACCTGGAGAGAGTTTCTTACATGCCAGAAAACCTGCTTCTTCAATCCACGAGCCTGACAACCTGCCTCTTCAAACCCACATGCCTGACAACTTGCTTCTTCGGTCCAACTCCTAAGTCAATTGAGTAAAGGTGATGGAAATAACAAAGCTCATATATAGAATAGATGATGGAAGCAATCCATTCTCATTCAAGGAACTGTGTTGGTAGCAACAACAAGCCATTAAGGTATGGTATGGGCTCAGGCGAAGTACAGGTGCATTGTTCTTCATAGGAAAAGTACGAGATAGCTCCAAAAATGTTGCAGGTTCCAGAGGTGTGTGAATGTTGCAGAGGTCAACGATGGAGGGGATGGCTTAGTGTGTTCGTGCGTGAGTGAATGGGGAAAAAGATGCAAAACATACTATTTCCCCCCACCTATATTTGCATGCACCATGATTGATGCATGGCTCTCTTGGATCTCGTTTCTCTCCACTTGGGATTCATTCCCTCTTCCGTGATAGTTAGGATAAAACAATTATGCTCACCTTAGTCTTTAGTAAATAATAATATAATATTCTCTTGGTGTTAAGCCATCAAGCTTAGCCCTTTTTCACTAGTCTCTTATCCCCTTCCCTTTCCCTACCTAGTGGATATTAGTCCCTCGTTCTTTTTTATCATGGTCATTCTACATGCAGAGATGTATTATATTAATTATATGAGTGTTTACATATACAAAAATAGGCTCATTGGTCTTTATCATCTAGGCTCTCTAGCCTAAACATCACATAAGCCTCCTATCTTATAATCACTTGGCTCATCAACCTACAAAACATTTTTACAATTCAGCAGGGGCTCGGCCTTGGGGTATTACAATGATGTGTGAGGTTCCTGGTCCTTTCTCAAGAATTCTCTTAAGATAAATATTTTATTTTTGTGGCATTTTTATCTTTCTTTGAGCATAAAAGATTGGACTATATTAAGGTCCTATACTATTTCTTGATCTAAAGTCGTTAAATAATACCATAATTCAAAGAGGAGTACCACCTCTATAAAAATGCAGGAGGATTGATATCCTCGTGAGGTTTCTGTTTCGATCCTGATGGATTCAAGCATCAACAAAGACTTATCTGAAACATAAAATTATTGTAATAGAAAATTCAGATAAACATTATTTGAAAATAAAAGAAACATTATAGCAAGGTAATTTTCAGTATAAATTTAATTATTATGAGTTGAAATAAGATGGAATTATCATATACAAAGGCAAGGTATATGTGTCAAATTTTAGTGAGCTAAAAAATACAATGATGAAGGAAATGCATAATGTGCCATATGTTGAGCACCAAAGATATCAGAAAGCAATTATAGCTATAAGAAGCCAATATCTTTGGCCTGGAATGAAGAAAGAAGTGGTTAATTTCATAGTCATATGTCTAGAATTCCAGAAGGTAAATACTGAACATAGACATCCATCAAGATTGTTACAACCATTGTCTATTCCAGAGTGGAAGTGGGAAGTAGTTATAGCTGATTTTATTACTATGTTGCCTACAACGGTGAAACAACATGATTCCATCATGGTGGTGGTGGATAAATTAACTAAGGCAACACATTTTATTCATATGAAGACTACACACAATGCAACACATATTGCAGAGATCTACATGAAGGAAGTTTTCATACTACATGGGGTGCCTAAGGCAATAGTTTCAGATAGAGATCCAAAATTCACTTCCAATTTTTGGAAAGGTTTGTTCAAAGGCTTTGGGACAATTTTAAATCTTAATACACCATATCACCAAGAGTTAGATGTGTAAATAGAGAGTACTAAGAGAATAATTGAGGACATGCTTAGAATATATGTGATGGACCAACCATCAAAGTGGGAAGATTATATTCATTTAGTTGAATTTTATTACAATAATGGGTATCGTGACTCGTTTAAAATGAGCCTATTTGAAACATTATATGACAGAAAGTGTAACACACTAGTGAGTTGGGATAATCCAATGGACAGAGTAGTTGTTGGGCCAAATGTGTTGAAGGAAACATAAGAGAAAATGGAAAATATCAAGCACAATTTAAAGGCTGCCCAATGTTGGAGATACTTCACACACACCTAGGATTTATTTTTCCTAAGGTTTTCCCTAGGTTTATTAGTCATCATCCAGTCACCTACATTTTAGGGAGAATATTGTTTTTCCTACATTCTAGGGGAATATTCTCTTTAATTCACACTTTAGTTGGATCAGTTGAGTGGAGTCTTGATGCCACATTTGTTCCATCACCATGAAACATTGGGATAATCATTGCTAATGCGCATTTCCCTTGGGTTTTTTTACCAGAGTGATGCATTATTGATTCCATCAGGTAGTTAACTGAGTGCTAAAAGGCTAGTTGACTTAGACTAGGTGGAAGTTAACTCCCATAACTACCAGTGTGTGTCCAGATCACTCTAGACCACCATTATGGTGCATTGGCTTCTCTTCTAGTGCACATTAGTTGAGTTATACATAGTATATCATGTGTAAATTATTACTCATTCTTTCAGTTAATACAATTATTGATTATCTCTCTCTCGTTTCCATATTTTCTCATTTCTTCTGCAAATTGTGTATGTCCTTTTCTAGCTAGATCTTATATGTGCAGGTTCATCCATATTTACACCTAGTACATATAGAAAACTTGTGTAGACAATAAAAAAAAAAATCATATATTTTAAATTGGGTGAACATGTTTTTCTAAAAGTGAAGGCGAAGAGAAGGTTGATAAGATTAGGAAGTTTCCCAAAGTTGGCAACAAGATATTGTGGACCTTTTGAAATCTTAGAAAAGTTAGGTCCAATTGCATACACTACAACATTGCATGCATCCATGAGAGTGAATAATGTGTTTCATGTGTCATTATTAAAGAAATGTGTGCCTAACCCTAACCACATAATTTATTGGACTGTGATCCAGGTGGAACCAGTACGCATCCTGGACATAAAATTCAAAGTGATCAGGAACAAAGCCATAGGGTTGGTAAATGTTCAATAGACATGCTATGGTCTTGAATATGCTACATAAGATCATGAATAAAACATGTGACAAGAATACCATCAATTTTTTATCAATTTTGAATAAAACAAAATCAAGACTCCATTTTGAGCATCTAGAGTTCCATAATCACGTCTCACAGTCCTAGACAACTTACGTCGGGGGCCCTGATAAATGAATGGTACATCCCAATGGACTGAGATTAGTGAAGCGCGTACATTCCTTAAGTCAACGGGTTGAGAGGAATAGAAGATTTTGGTTGGAACTACTTTTGAAGTTGTAATATTGCATAATTTTATTTCTTAGCATGATGAAGTAAATTTGTATATGTATATCAGCATAGTGTCCATCGAGGACAACACACGATTGTAGGGGAGGGGGGATGTAACATCCTCTCTATAATCCCATGTTTAATTAATGATTAATGTAGATTTAATACGCAACCACTACCAAGCGATGTAATGTGTGAATTGTATTTCTAAATTTTAATAAATAAAATGTGATTCGAACTGCTAAGGGGACATGGAAAGATATGGGGGATGAATTAATCCACAAGAGAGGGAAGGGTCTAGGAGAATTTCTAAGAGAGGGGTCTAATGGGGATTAGCCATGTCTATTAATTCCACCCACATTCCTAAATTTTATTATCATTATGTATTAAAATCTATTTTTTTGATTGAGTGCCCCCAAAGCCAATCATTGAATGAAAGTATGAGGTTGGGTGTGACGTCCCTAAGGTGTAGGATAAACGGTGATGGAGTGTGTTGTTAAGGCACTCCATGATGTTAAAGTCACTAGTTCGAAACCTGCGGGGACAAAAAATCCAGCCATGTTAAGGGTTGGTGTGTCTCAGGCCGGGTGCGATCCCTGGGTGATTTTGAAAGCTTAGATGCCCCTAAGTCATGGTTTCTCAGCCACAGGCTAGTCCCACAGGTCACGAACAAACTAGAAAACAAAAAAAAAAAAGAGGGTGGGTGTGAGAATTCACATCCCATAGTTATTGGGAGAATGGGGGATAATTAAAATCAACTTGTGGAAGTGTGTGAGTCAAGAAAGCAAGCCAAAGGAGAGAAATTTGTATGGGCAATTAAAATAGTTTTGGACAGTCAATTTTTTGGCATGAACAACAAGTAGAGAGAAAAAAATGAGAGCTTGGAGCTGGAGCAGCCATGGAGGGTGAATTCTGGAGAGTTTTTGGAGCATGTTGGATCTAAATACTGAAGAGCCAGGTTTTCAGGCCTGAAGAGAAAACTCTTGTGTGAGTTCCATTGTAACAACAAGTGTTTGTTGTTGTTTGTTGTTATTTTTCCTGGCAATGAGTTCCCTTGAGTTCCCAATAGAGAGATTCTTGGTTACTTGCTAAAGAGTCCCTAATAGATGAATGGGATGCCTAAGGGATTGATATTGGTGAAGGAACACATTCCTTGGGTTGGGAAGGTCGGGACGAAGAGAGCTGGTGGAAAATCAGGATATATGTAGGATAATACCAGTGGGTTGTGACTTTTATGAGTTGTGAGTGGATAGTGAGAGACCGCCCTTTTTGTGGATTGCTATCCCTAGCTCAAGGGTGGCTTGTTGTTGAGATTTAGAAAAACAAGTGTATGATTGGGTTGAACTTCCATCCCAAGCATTTGGTTGCACAACTGAATTAAAAGATAAGTGTTTTATCTATTTCTGTCTTGCATTATGAGTTTTAATTGTTGTGCATGAACTATGTATTTAATAAGAATTTATATGATGTTTTGTTGAGTTATTTAGACTACATTCATGCCATTTTTTTTAAGCATGTTGTAGATGCATCTAATTAATGGAATTAGACAATAGTTAAATCTTATTGTAATTTGTAACTGGTAAGCTACAAGAAATTAGTTAACATAAACTTTTCATTTTTATGAGTTTTTTCGCACATAATGGACCTCAGATAGGTTAGGGAACATTACAAACCGAATACATGCACTATCTACGCGACCTGTACTATAATATATGTGCTACTTGTGTGAATTGTACCATACTACTCGTGTTATCCTCGATGTCCCAATCTGACTACAATACGGTTGTTTCCTTGAAATTTGTCCTTCGATTTTTGCTTATTGGCTATGGATTTGAGATCTAGCTTCCTCTCATAGTGGCAACTCTGATACCATGTTGAGATCCTTACTCTGACACCTAGGTATCTTGTTATCTAGTGATTTACTTGTTGTAAATCAATTTAGCAACTCACAAAACAAAAATACACTGCTAGAATATTCAACTCAAATAAATATAGTGGAAGAAATATTGAAAACCAAAAATCTCATCCAAAATACACAAAGATATTATGCTCATCAACTAAGCTTATCATTCAAATAAATTCAAAGCTTATAAGGGCTCCCTTACTGGAAAAATGGCCCAATTAGAATTTTGGAACTATTTTTTTCATTGATTTCAAATAAAGGGGGATCCCAGAAGATGTCCAAGATAAATATTGCAAGCCTACATATGTCCAAAATATGGATTGCAAGATAGAGATTGTTGAAAGTTATTTTTAGTCAATTTGGATGCCCTATATTTGAGGGAAATTTTACCCTACATAAATAACTAAAATGGAATCTCAAGTTACATGGTTGGAAATATTATTCTGAGACCTTTCCAATGGTATATGGAAGTCCCTCTAACTCCCTAGGAATGAGGAGATACGAATTTTTTTGTCCAACAACCTGACCAAGAAATTGAGGTCGGCTCAGCCTATTTTTGAGGATAGAATTACTATAAATACAAGATATAATTTTACATTTTTAGAGAAATGAACGAAGATATCAAGTTTGAGGTGCACTCAAGGTGTTGGGATTCCTTTTTGGTGTGCAAGATAAGTCTAAGGGATTCTCTTAAGGTATTTCTTATTCTCAAGGTATGTTATAAGGTTGTGATGTTATTGTAAGGTTGTGGTGTTGTTGTATGCATTGTTGTGAGGTTGTGATGTTATTGTATGCTCTACTATGAAGTTGTGATGTTGTTGTGAGTGGATTTTATCGTTAGTGAATGTTTTCGTGAATGGATGTTACTATCAGTGGATGTTGTCGTCATTGATTACATTCTGGGAATGATGTTATAAGGCTTGCTAGGGTTTGAAATATTGTCTGTATAAAGAAGCATGCAGGTGAATTCAGAAGTACTATGTGTATGAATGTCTTGGATTAGTGATATCTTATTGAGTTGGTGCTCAGTTGAGGAGATTTGTGTCTTTAGTAGGTTCATGCCTACATCTTATTAAGTTAGTGCTCAGTTGAGAAGATTGGAGTCTCTAGTAGGTTGGTGCCTACATCTTGTTCAGTTGGTGCTAAGCTTAGGATATTAGTGTATCTAGTAGGTTGGTGTCTACAATATTTGTAACATTTGGTTGGTGCCTACATACATTTATAAAACTTATCTTTTATAAATGTATGT
>JASDQU010194880.1:18757-36711 GCA_032191745.1 Picea mariana | reverse complement strand
TAACCCTGAAACTGGTAAAATATTAACCCCTAACCTCTTATACCCCCGTACCCCTAAACCATAAACCCCTTAACCACTAAACCCTACTCTAAATCCAATGAACCTATGGTCATCAGATATAATGGGTTTAGATCGTATGTTATATATATCTTTGATCCCTAACCCTTAACCCACCCCTAACCTCTAAACCATTAACCCCTAACCCCTTAGACCCTATCCTCGTAATCCTTAACACTTTAACCCTGACCCTAACCTGGCCTAACCCATTAATCCCTAACCCTAAACCCCTAACCCCTACTCCATAAAACCTAATTAACCTCTAAATACCCTAGGCCCAAAACCCCTCTAAACCTACCTTTAAACATAACCTATAAACCCCAATCCCCTAAACCACTAAGCCCTAGTCTGGCCTTATTAACCCTTAAATTGCTAAAATCTTATTCCCTAACCCCTTACTCCTTGTACCACTAAACCTTAAACCCTCTAAACACTAAAACCTACATTATTCTTCTTCTACATTTAACATATAAACTTTTACAAAACCAATATGTAATATAAAGACTTATAATGAATAACTTAGCATGGGACGATATTCATGCCTACCTTTAAGGTGTCAATAATATCCACAATTATTTCTATTTGTTTTTATTATAACTCTCCTACTATTATATCACATACATTTGTTACAAGGGAAATACAATTTTCCATCACCCAAAGCCTCCAATGCAGATCTCACATTTTATTGTACTCCTCCTAGAGGCATGTTATGTTAAATGTTTCCTTACCAAACGTTCAGTGATGATTGTCTCCACAAATCAACCTTCGTAGTTTAACTATTTGTAATGAAATTAACAAAATAAAAAATTTATTTATTTTGACCAAAAAATGTCCCCTATAACGTCTGCAAACCATCGATAGTGTAGCAACAATGTCAAACATCTCTAATATTTCAAACTTCTTTATATTTTTTACCAGAGAGACATTTTCTAACGGGAAAAAAATTGACTTTGTCAATCATCAGATATCAGACACAAAATTTATTGACATGGTCAAACGTCGGATATCCAACGAATGGATCATTCATTTGGTCAGATGGAACACCCATCAGATATCCAAGTCCATGCTCGTTGAATATATGATGAATATCACACACTTTTAAAAAAAATACTAAAAATGTAAAAAATATTCAACAGTACGACATACCGTCAGATTATAGCATCGGATTTTCCACCCATATGTACTCGTGCTTGTTGTCTTTGTATCTGTAGTCTTGGTAGTATTGGTGGATTATCTTTTTGTTTTGAACTTTCTATTTGATCATCGATTTTTTGTAGTGGATTTTGGCTATCCACTTTATCATTTTCTTGGTCATTCCCTTATTTGTTCTCAAGGAATTTCACATCCCTTCTCACCAAAAATTTCTTGGTGACTAGATTATAAAGTCTATACGATTTTGACTATTCAAAATATCCAATGAAGATGAATTTTTCACTCCTGCTGCCAAGATTCTTTCTCAGTTCTTAAGGGACATGTGCATAAGAAATGCCTCGAAAAAATATGAAGTGACACATATTTAACTTAGTGCCACTCCATGCCTCTTGAGGTACTTTATCCTTCACACTAGTTGTTGAATATCTGTTCAGGATGTACACTGAATAGGAAACTACTTCAGCTCAATAATCATTGGACAAATTCTTCACTCTAAGCATGATCCTTTCCATGYTCATGATGGTATGTTTTTTAATTTCAGCCACTCCATTCTACTGTGGAGTGTATCTAGTTGTGGTTTGCATGATGATGCCTTATTGTGTGCAAAAATATACAAATTGTTTTAKCTATATTCTCCTCTTGCATCTGCCTCAACACCTTCACACACTTTCCACTATTTTTTTCTTCTTCAACTTTGAATTATTTAAAYTTTGAGAAGGTATCATATTTATTTTTAAGAAACTAAATCCATATTTTCCTTCTAAAAACATCAATAAACATAAAAAAATAAAAACTACCACCAATTGATTGGGTTTGCATTGGTCCACAAAGGTATGTGTGAACCAATTCCATATGTTCGTTTTATTTGTTGTAGGATGTTGGAAATTTGTCTCTCTTATGCTTTCCAAGTATACAACTTTTAGATGGATTGTCATTTTCATTTAAAATAGGAATACCTTTGACCATTCCATGGTTTTGAAGAAGACTAAGACTTTTAAATGGAAGGTGACCAAACCTAGCATGCCATAAGAGGGTATCATATATGTTTGAGACATTTTGATCAAATGGATGGGACAAATTGACACTTCTCAGCTCTAGGGGAAACATTTTATTCTTAGTCATTTGGATTTTTCCAATAAGTTTCCTATTGGGTGATTTATCCAAAATCAGGTGTCTTGATCCTTTGAATAAGACATCATAACCATGATCCATCAATTTTCCTACATTAATCATATTTTGTTTCAAGATTGGTACATAGTAGACATCATGTATGCCTTTTTTCTGATTTTTTTTGGATAAAACAGATACAATTCCTTTACCTTGGGATTTTACTTGAGAGACATCTCCTAGGTTAATTTCTAAATTAACACTAGTATCCATGGAATAAATCAAATATTTATTACCTATCATGTGATTTTTGTAGCCTCTATCCAACAACCAAAGGTCCTTAGAGTGACCTTCTTCATATGTATGTCACAAAAGAAACATTGCTTTAGATGATTCTCCTACACTGTTGGATATTTTTTCTCTTTTTTATTCTAATCTAATTTGTAACCTTTTCATTACTGATGCTCAACAAAGTTACTCTGATACCACATTGTAACGTTCCTATTACCGATTTTCAAAACAATTTCTCTTATACCACTTTGTAAGTTCCCCCATCCCAACCGAGGGACATTACGGTGCGGAATACACATAAAAACAAAAATTTATGCTAACTAAAGTAATTATTTTATTGTTAGTTGATTACATGTAGCTTATAAATACAAATTTAAAATAGGTTTATCTACCATCTATAGCCATAAAATAGATGCATATAAATCACACCAAATTAACATGAATGTAGCTTATAATTCACATAGCGGCATATAAATCATTGTCAAATGCGCAAAGTTCATGCACAACAATAAAACATGTAAATAACATGATATAACACTTATCTTTCGAATCTGGTGTGCAATCAACTACTTGGGACGAACGTTCCACCCAACAATAGAATAAATATTCCAATTCTCAACAACTATTCACCCTCGAGATGAGGCTAGTAATCCAAAAAAGAGGGTGGTCTCTCACAGTCAACTTGAAGCTCATAAAAATCATAACCCAACTGATATTCTCCTACAACTATTCCAATTTTTCTACCATCTCTCTTCCTTCTGACCTTCCCAGCCTAAGGAATGCACCATTTGTTTATTAGAGATAACCCTAGGGATGTGCAATAAATTTATCATGATTAAAACAAAGAATGTGTCATTCATTTATTAGGGTCTCTCTGGAACAGGTAGCTAGGAATGTCTCAGCTAGGAACTCAAGGAAACATGTTGCTAGGAAAACTACCAGTAAACCAATAGCAAACTCTTGTTGTTACAATGCAACTCAGTCCGAACTTCAATCTTCAGGCTTGAAAACCTGGATATTCAATATTCAACTTCAAGACACTCCAAATACATTCCATATTTATGTAGAATTCTCTCTCCATGTATGCACCATATTCCATGTCTGTTTCTTCCTCTCCCCTTTCTCTCATGCACACCCACTTTTTTTTGTCCAAGAAATGTTGTTCCAACCCATATGAATTTCCTCCCTTTGGATTTCCTTTCTTGACTTACACTCTTCCCCAAGATAATTGCAATCAACCCCCATGTTCCAAATAACTCTATGATGTGACCACTCACACTCACCCTCTTACATGTATTCAATGATTGGCTTTGGGAACACTCAATTAGAAAATGGAAGGTCCATACACAAAATGACTATTTTAGGAAAATGGGTTGAAGTAATATACATGGGTATTTCCCCCTGGGGCCCCTCTTGGAAATTATCCTAGAAACTTCCCCCTCTTGTGGATTAATTCATCCTCCATCTCTCGTCCATCTCCCCATAGCAGTTGGCATCACATTTTTATTGTTAAAATATAGATATATAATTCACATATTACATTCCTTGGTCATAGCCACATATTATACTCACATGAGAATTAATTRAAATGGGGATTATAGTGGGGATGTTGCATTTCCCCTCCCCTACAATTGTGCACTGTCCTTGGTGCACTCTATGTTGATATACATATATGAAAATTTACATCACCATACTTAGAAAATAAAAAAAWTCAATTTACATTTCCAACGACAATTCTAACCATAATCTCATGTTCCTTTCAACTTGTCGACCCAARRAATGCACCAATCATTTATCAGGGTTAACCCAAGGTATATACCATATATTTATCAAATTTAACCCAAGGATTGATCCATTCTTTCATCTAGGTCTCCAACGCAGTTGGATAGGACTCTGAGATGTGTTTCCCAAACTCTAGCTTCTCAAAATGGAGTTTTTCATTATGTCTTCTTCAAAATTGTCAAAGATTTTTGGGTAATTTTCCTGCATTTTTTCTTCATTCTTGCATGTAGCATCTTCAGGACCATAAAAAGTCCATTGAAACTTTACCATACCTATGTATTTGTTACTTATCACTTTGAATTTCCATTCTAGGATGTGTACTGGTTCCACTTAGAAATCCCCTTCATGCTCCACCTGGATCACATTCCAATCAATTATGTGGTTAGGATTCGACACATATTTCTTTAATAATGACACATGAAATACATTATGCACTCTCATATATGCAGGAAATGAAATAATGTATGCAATTGGCCCTATCTTTTCAAATATTTATAAAGGTCCACAATATCTCGCTACCAACTTCGAGCAACTTCCTCATCTTAGATAATTTTTGTTTTCCTTCACTTTCAGAAAGACATGCTCTCCCACTTTAAAATATCTAAGCATTATATTCCTTTATGCATAAATTTTCTGCCTATCCTTGGAAGACTTCAAAATCTTCTTAATCTTTTAGATTTTCTCTTCCATTTGTTTTAACAATTATGGCCCAACAACTACTCTGTCTATTGGATTATCCCAACTCACGGGAGTTTTACATTTTCTGCCATATAATGCTTCAAATGGACTCATATTCAATGAACCCTGATACCCATTGTTATAGGAAAATTCAACTAAATGAATATAATCTTCCCACTTTTATGGTTGATCCATCACATGCATTCTAAGCATGTCCTCAATTATCCTATTACTCCTCTTTGTTTTCCCATATGACTCTGGGTGATGCGTTATGCTAAGATTTAAACATGTTCCAAAGCCCTTAAAAAAACCTTTCCAAATATTAGAAGCAAACTTTGTATCTTTGTCCGAAACTATTGCTTTAGTTACTCCATGTAACCTAGAAACTTCCTTCATATATATCTATGAAATATTGTGTGCCTTGTGTGTTGTCTTCATTAGAATAAAATGTGTTTCTTTAGTCAATGTATCCACCACCACCATGATGGAATCATGTTGCTTCATTATTTTGGGAAACTTTGTAATAAAATCAATTGCAACCACTTCCCACTTCCATTTTGTAATGGGAAATGGTTGTAGCAAACTTGTTGGGTTTCTATGCTTTGTATTCACCTTTTAGAATTATAGACATTTGGATATGTAATTACCCACTTCATTTTTCATTACCGGTCGAAAGTATTGGCTTCTTATTGTTTCAATTGTCTTCTGATATCTCGGGTGTCAAACATACAACACATTATGCATTTCCTTCAAAACTTTGTTTTTCATATCACTAGAATTCAACACATAAACCTTCCCTTTGTACATGAGAATCCCATCTTCCTTCAGCTCATAACAATTAAATTTTCGCTGAAAATTTCCTTGTTGTAATGTTTCTTTTATTTTCCCATATTGTTGATCTAAATTTATTGTTGCAATAAATTGATATTTCAAATATGTCTTGTACATAATTATGACTTCCACATGCACTTCATGAGCTCTCTTGTTGAGTTCATTATCCACTTGAGTTTTCTTTCCTCTTATATGTTTAATTTCAAAGGCATACTCAGAAATTCCATCCATCTAGTTTGTTTGGCATTTAGTGTTCGTTGTCGAAAAAAATGTTTTATACCACAGTGGTTTTTCCTTAGCTCAAATATTTCTAACCATAAGGTAATGCCTCCACATTTTTACTGCATGTACGATAGCTACTAAATCTAGATCATATGTGGCATAATTTCTCTCATGCTCTTTTAGTTTTCTAGACTCATAACATACCACATGATCCTTTGGACTAAGAAATCCACTGAGCCCTTCCTTGCATGCATCGGTGCACACAACCAAATATTCATTTGGATCTGCAATATTCGATATTGGTGCACTTGTCAAGATTTCTTTTAGTTGTTGAAATCTCTCTTCACACTTGGAATTCCATTCAAATTTCACTCCTTTCTTTTGAAAATAAGTGATTGGGATTGAAATCTTTGAAAAACCTTGTATGAACCTTCAATAATAATCTACAAGTCCCATGAATGATCTGACCTCTGTCACATTCTTTGGCACTGGCCATCATCTAATGGCCTCTATCTTCTTAGGATCAACCTCTATCCATGCTACTGATATTATATGCACCAAGTAGTGAATATTYCTTTGATAAAAKATGCACTTACTTATATTAGCATACAATCTAAGCACTATTAAAACTTGCAACACCATTCATAAATTTTTCTCATGTCCTCTTCTAATTTAGAGTAGAAGAGGATATCATCTAGGAACACAATTACATACTTTTCGAGKTACTCTTAGAAAATGTCATTCATCAAACATATAAAGAATATTAGGGAATTGGATAGTCCAAATGGTACTACCATTAATTAATAATGTCTAGAGMTAGTCCTMAATGTTGTCTTGTTGATGTCCTCTTCTTTTATCCTCACTTGATGATAGCATGATCTCAAGTCAATCTTGGAAAATATTCTTTCACCTTTTAGCTAATCAAACAAATCATCAATTCTTGGTAAAGGGTATTTTTTTGTTTATTGTGACGTTATTAAGTTGTCTGAAATCAATACATGGCCTCAAGGTTCCATCCTTCTTCTTTACAAAAAGAATTGGGGCTCCCGAAGGTGACACACTTGGGAATGTATACCCCTTCTTTAAAAACACTTCAAAATGCATTTGTAACTCCTTTGATTCCGATGTACCCATTTTGTAAGGTGTCTTAGACACTAGGTGATGCATGAGCATCACCATCAACATTAAAAAGGCCAGGTGGAGGACAAATCAGCACCCAGTGCACGGATTTGAAGTTTTTTTTGAATTCCAAGGAGGAGCACATTCTTTTGTTTTGAAAGGATTGTATTTAAAGTTGTTAAATATTTTGAGGAAAAATCCATCACATAATGCCACCAAGGATTGTGATTGTTTTAATTATGAGATAAGGTTGTACATATACTAATTATCAACTCATATTTGAATGTAATTGTCATTCAATGTAATAGTCCTTAGTAGATGAATGAATTAAATGTGATAGGATAGATCTAAGGTATTCTAGAGGGAATGTTCGAGAAGCCCTTCATTGTATAACTATGTGTATTGTATGCTCAAATGAGGCTATTGAATGTCATTGTAGAGGTTGTTGAATATTGTAGTTGTTGTTGAATGTTATTGTTATGGTTGCTGACAAAGTTGTTGAATCTTATGAGGAGTTGAAGATAATTGTATGAGTCCATGTACATATTTTATTGAATGAATACAAGAAGATAATTTTGATTCCATTTTTATGGTGTTGTGTTCATCTGATTTATTTGAGTACATGTGATGTTTATTTATGCTCTCTGTGTCTTATTTGTTTGTGTATATTTTATGAATGAATATGTTTTTCATGGTTATGTGTGGAAACCTTTGATGTTTCTATAAGTTTCATTTGTTTTCTCTTTTGAGATTCCTGGTGCAAGGAATTCACAGTTCCCGCAAGGAGTGCATAGTCCGAGTTGAGACAGATTCATAAGATGAGGAGAGATAACTTGAATTTATAGTGGAAGTGCAAGGATTTCACAATGGTTTATTTGAAGTGTAGGGAGTGCACAGTTGTTCATAGGAGAGAAAAGATTTGAGAAGACTCGTGCAAGGAGTGCATTGGGCCAATTCTTTCTTTATGTGTTGAATAATTTTAGAGGAGACGAACTCAAGGAGTACGTGAGGATATTTTCTTCAAAAATATCTAAGTCTAAAAGTTTCTCAGAAATATCTAAGTCTAAAATTCATCAGAAGTTTCAGGGACACAAGGAGTGCACCAGAGGTCTGAAATACCTCAAGGAACAAAGATCAGAAGAGATAGAGAATATAAAAGTTCCATAGGAGGGATTTAGAAATTTCTAAGCCCAGAGCTTTAAAGTATCAGAGGAACGCACACAAATGCACCAAAGATTCTATTGATCTCGTGTTGTGAAGCTCAGGAAGGATAACAATTAGAATCTTCAAGGAGGGAAAGATTCGTTGTTTAAAAGTTGAATGATAGAGATTTGGTCAGGAGGATCGAGGGTATTTTGTTACCCTCATATATAGAGAAGTAGAATAGGGTTTTAAACCATGTAAGTCTCTAAGAATTCACGCATTCGGAGAAGTCGTAAACCAAGTTTAAAGGAGGAATTACCAAGGAGTAAAGATCTATGGTCAAGATATATTTAGGAGGTTGCAGGAGAAAGGACAGTCATCAGATCAGGAAGAGTTGCACGCAAGTTAATCATGGAAGTCCTTCAGACTTCATTCATTTGGATAAATTGGTGATTTGAGAAGTCGGGACCCCCGAAGTCCTGCAGGTCAGAGTGAATTGTGGTTGTTCAAAGAAAAAATGGGGACACGCGTTGACAGATTGTCTACTCTGGTGAATAAGCATTTCTACAAAAGTTTGGATTTAGAACCCGTGAAGTCCTGAAGACCCGGAGTTCATATGGGAAATCCATCATAAACAAAATGCATCGTCAGATCAGAAAGTCCAAAAGATAGATACTCCAGAAGAATAGTGGGAAGAAGAGTCAATATATCCAGAGTCCTGAAGTTCGGAGTACATCTGGATCATCGATTTTAGAAGGGGTATGTAGTAGCAAATTCAGAAGTCCAGAAGTCCAGCGCTCTGAAGAAAATGTAGCGTGGTGTTGCGGAGACTCAGGGAGGCCTGAAGCCCCAGAGATAATACCAATCGTCTATCAGAGAGGATGTGTGGCACAAGATCCCACAGTCCGAGGACTTGACATTTTGAAAAATTTGTGTCATCATGTAGACAAGAAGGAAACTGTCAACGTCCCCAAGGACATCCTATCTGTTGATCAACCAGAGCACACGTGGAGGCAGGAGAACTTGTTCGACATTTCGGCATCGGGAGATATGAAGTTTTTTCTTGTTTGATGACCAAAGATAATTTTCGAAGCATGAATGGAATTGATCTGGACCATCCATCGGTCAAAACATTGTGGACCGTCGATCTGAGACTCGGTGAAAGAACTTTTCAGTGCTTCGAGAAAGTCATGGAAAAAGGGCGTTGTGAAGAAAATTGTTGAAGCCTGAAGACATAATATAAGTCGTTGATCTCGATGATCATTATGGACCGTTGATCTAGCTTCCTAGTGTTCGTCAATTTGGGGAATTTGTGTTAAGAGACAAAGAGGGATAGAAAGGTCCCGAAGTCCTGAAATTTTTGGAGTAAGAAGTTTTGGCCCACGGTTTTGGTCCTTGGTATACGGGGACACTTTTTAAGTGCTCGAAGACTTCTAAAAAGAAAATTTACATAAGGGAAGAGGTTTTTAGGACATGTTCCTTAATATTTTGGGCTCGTTGGGTGTTGGCGTGGAATTGATCAGACTAGGGTCCTTCTCAGGTTATGAACAAAAGGCACCGAGTAGTCTAGAACGATGGAATTTTCATATCCTTCGAAGAGAAGAAGTCTTACCCAAAGCTCAACCAAGATAGAAAGATAGGGAAGGGAAAGGAGAATATTTAGGTGGGTTTCCAAAATATTCAAGATTCACTATGATCATGTGAAAGATAGACTAACCGCAGAACATATCTGACCTTATTCATACTATAAATAAAGACACGAAAGTTGTGGAAGCATTTGTAAACAGAGACAACATATTGATCTTATCAAGCATAAAGAAGTACTATAAGGAGATAATTCATAATCATACACATAGAACGACACAGTAATTTCAAAATTTTAGGTCCTTCCATATATATTATCATCATAACTTCTCGAATACAATCTCAGAGATACAAATCGGTACTCTATTATAAACTTTTGACTCTGGACTCATGTCACAGAGCTCTATCTACCCTTTTTCCCCAAAATTTATACAAGTTACAGTCACAGAACCTTTTGTCTATCTGCACACTCTATACCATCTATGGAAAAACTCTACAAAACAAGCAACTACACCCAACCATACCCAACAATAATAGCCAACCTACCCTTTTACAATAATATGCATCTCATATATAGGTTGAGTGGGATCTTCTATATGCATCTCATCTCATATGCTTTTTTGTTCTTGTTATGTTGTAACTACTTTTGCCTCGCTAGTGTTGCATTATCTCTTTCCGCAACCGTTTTCTGTTTCTTTTCTCACTCCACTGTCCAACTCTTTTGTAGCTTTCACGACTCATGTTTGACCAAAATTGGGACTATAGTCCTCCTTGCGTAACTTCAAACCAAAAATGAAGGGCCCAACAAGCTCCGACCACAATCCATGACTCTCCCTTGAGTCAAGTACTTAGCTCTTTCGCAGCTTCTAGGAGTGCCTCTTGATTTCCTTTGTCCTCCTTCACCACTTTCCTTTCATATTATTCTTTTGCTTTTCCCTCTTATGCCTTTTCAAATGAAGGACCCAACTCTGGGACCAACTCTAAGGCCCGCTTCCTGACTTCTTGGAAACCCCCAATTTTATCCTGCCACTTCCTGGCAAGGAGTGAGGCTTCAACTACAAACTATTGGGTCATATATGTGATACATCATTTAGGTTTGGATGCGACCACGGAGTTCCACTCGGAATTGGATGTGGCATCTACCAAATGAATTTACATGTACATTGTCCGAACGACAAGTCAAAATTCGTGCAACTCTTTCTTGGCTACAGACTGTGCTTCAAACAAAGCGTTAAACTCATTGTCTGCATGATGGATCTGATTCAACTTCTCTTGTTGCTCCAGCAGATCCATGGTGACTGAAAATTCCTCATTGAAAAACTATATTCTTGTGTGCAGAACCTCCATGGTTTGGTTGTGCCTTGTGATAATTCCCATCCAGTCACTGACTTCATGAAATATTAGTGTACATTCGATTGTGCACTTGTGTAGTGTTTCTTGAGCATTGTTACCTTCCAGCACTACTTTCTCCATCTACTCTTGCAGCTTCTAAGGTTTTTGTTCTTCTTCCTACTGAATTTCCTACAACTATACTTCCAGCTTCTCTACGTGAATGTCTAGTTGTGACTATACTCCCTGGAGTAGCACAATTTTATTCTCAGGCTCTCCTGTGGAACTACACTCTAGAAGGTGTGGTGCTACCTTCCTTATTTTTGGCCAAGCTTCAACAAGATTCTCTTGGAATCTTTCCAGTTTATGCTCCTCTTGGACCTTGGTGTAATCCTCCTATGTTCTACATGCTTGATCAAGGAGTGCTTCTTCCCTTGTGAACTTTGCATTCCTTTCAGCATGTTGGAGCCTCTGCTCCAGTTGATCATATGAGTCTTTGATCATCCCAACTAATTGTGTTGTTGGCCATTGTGTGAGGTCAACAGAAGAGCGGGTGGCCTCCCTCAGTAGTTAGACCTGTAGTGGGATTCCAGTGTCCATTGAATGCTTTGAAGGTGTCTCCACCTCCTCTTCTCTTGTATATTGTCCTAGCACATGCCTTAACCTCATTGTTGATGGAAATAAAGTTAGTACCTCTGTTCTTGCTAGGCAGAGTTGCAACAACTCTATGCACTGCTGTGGGTTTTGGAGGACTAGCTCCATTTTTTCTTGCACTGATTTTTCACTCTGGCCTAATACCATATCGAGTTCCTGCTGAACCTCTGGTATCTCTACCTCTTTCTGGACCTTATCTCCCAAGTTTTTTTTTCTGATAGCATCCTCATCCTTGGTTGTTTAGGAACTACGCTGAGGACTTAGGACTTGCAGCTTTGACACAGTTTGAATCTTTGTTGAGGATGGAGTGTCCTGAAGTGGCACAAAGGGTATGATCTATTGGCTCTAGGATTGAAGGTTTGGCCCAGTGAGTTATGTCCTCTGTTCGGGTATCTTTGGGTTTGGACCAGTGAGTTCTGGTCTTTGCTCGAGTATCTATGGGAGATCCAACTGCATGGGTTTTGGGTCGATGGTTTGGGATGGAATGGCGATTTCTTGAGGTGGTGACTGGGGTTGTGGTGGTGATGGATGTTTCTCAGTGATGATGGTTGTGGATGGAGTGGTGTCAGGATTAGGGTCATCCTGGATATCTATAATGTGGGTTTCTTGAGCCACTGAACGAGTGCGATGAATGGTGGATGAAATGGGTTGGGGTTTCAAAAAATTACTTGGGGAGATCCTTATCCTGCGTTTCTTAGCCATTGGTTCTGTGATGAAGGAAATGCTGAAATTTCATTTACATCCTTACCTATCAACATGGCATGCTCCAGAAGTTGTGGGAACATGGGTATTGTTCTGTTCTTGTGCTCTAGTGGTTGTGTCTCTTCCTCTTTTTCTGAGTCCATATGTAATGGGGCTTGTTTATTCTATACCTCCATGCCCTATTTTGGTCCTACCCCTACTTCCTGACCCCTCTTCTTCAGCAGCTCCATAGGAAAAATAAAATTCATTCTTGACTTACACTTGTTGTGTTTTACTCATGGCCATGAAATAACCTCCTCGTTGAAGGCCTCCTAATCTAAGTAAAATGGTAGCATGTGTGAGTGGAAGTCTTCTCGATTGGCATACCTTGGCCATATGAATGTATGGTGGCAGTTCATGTTGAATGCAATGTTTCTTATGTTGCAATTGAGAAATTCTTGCAGAATGCACAACCTCTGAGTTGTGTCTAGCAACCTATTGTACCATTTGGTGAACATCATGTTGTTGAAGGTAGTGTTCTTCGAGTCCGACCTTGAGTGCCAAGGCTCAAACATATTTTCCAATCACCCCTTATCTGTTGGCAAGAGTGGTATTCCTGTGGGTGTCATACACTATAGCATTGAAAATGCAACCAACAAGTAGCCGTAGGTGAAAGTGCCACCCTTCTCCTATGCTTCCTCGCAAGCCACCATGAGTTCTTCCAGTAAATAGTTGCACCAATTGAATACAGTGCCATTGGCACAAAAATCTACCACTGAAAAGGCATCCAGTGTACATTATCCTTTGTAGTAAGATTACAKGACCTTTCTAYCAATTACATAGCAACCGGTTCTAACCRTCTCGGGTAAAATGAGGTCGATATTGGCTATGTTCCCCCCGTCTGCATATGAAACCTCTCATATAAATTGGGCTCCCCCTTCTTCTTTCCATGCTTGCAAGGACCTTGGAAACCTTTGGACACATCCTCACCTTCAATGGATAGGCCATTAATMTGGTGGATGTCCTCTGCATGAATTTGATATATCCTATCCAAMCAAATGCTTCTGTCGTGTACCCTTCTAATGATAAATTTGGTGCACTTMTCAACTTCTCTAGTGGTGTCAAAAACTAGTAAATCTTTGARGTTCATGATGGCAGAGTTAAATAGTTTGATTAAATTTGGATTTGGAATGAAATGCATGCCTCCCAAATCATCTAGAGCGACACTCGAGAAGAMATCAATKTTCATATGTGGGAACAKAACCTGGTCTGTCAGKTCAAGGTCAAGGAGCTTGAATTTCTCAACCTTCCCTTTGAGATCGCCCATGATATTTACCCGGGGGTCATAGGGCTCGTCTGGTATTGCATCCTTCAAAATGGAACTTTTGCTCCCTGTAGCTACCAGCATGGTGAGTGTAAACTGTCAACAAATTCAAAAGRATATAMTGGGATTGAGGATCACAACTGAGGGTCAAGGGATTTCACAGGCTTGATCACAATTCTGAATTCACAAATCACTAAGTTCTCCCTGGGAAACAATGCATCCTACATCGAGCTCTCAGAACCTTATACTAAGTCTTATATGACAAGTTCTGTAATAATTGTTATTCATCATTACCCTATAGATGCAACTTGGATGTGAGTTGTCCGAAGGGACTAGTTAACGGGGTAAATGTATTGGGTGATCTCAACATTTACTGGGCAAGTTGGTTAGGGACATTTCCAATTCCAAACCTTACCATTTAATGAATGAGAATACTGGCGTGAATACTGATGGAATATTCCTATATCATGGCTTTATGGTTTAACTGAATTCAGATGGGTTACCGTAACGGTAATAAAGGATATGACTAGACTGGGTTTGTGTGGCACATGGACTAGGATTTCATCCAAATTCACTCTCCCTCTAACCAAAAAGGGGTCCCCATCACATTTAATGATTTTCATCAATATATTTGTGGCTCTTCTGATCCTATGCTGTTGAGTAAGCATTTATGCATCAAACAACTCCTTAGATGGAAAAAATGAACTACATGTCATGATGCAACAATGCACTCTTCGACTTTATTAACTGAATTCACAAAAATTGCAAAAAACTCAAATTTAACTACTATACATGCTCCTTTGGAATAGAGAAACAGTCCTTTAGCTCAGTTCTGAGACATATAAGGTTTCAAGTGAGCACCATTCACCCATCCTGGCTGAAGTATACCATCCAGTTGCATGAGTTTGACTGCTCCAGAAGGATAGATCTCTGCAACTATAAATGGTCTGAGCCAATGCACATGCAACTTGCCTAGATGTTTCTGGTATAGACTATCATAAAGTAGGACCTTGTCTCCTTGTGCAAATTATTTGATCTTAATGTTTCTATCATGAAAATATTTATTCCTTGATTTCTCAACTGATTGATGGAAGTCTACTAAAAACTTGGTCTCTTCAAGTTCTTGCAATTCCATGAGCCTCTGCGCAACTGATTCATCCTCCGTCATGTGTGTAATCTGTGCAATATATAAACTTGGAGTAATGAATTTTGCAGGTACCACAACCTCTTTCCCATAGACTAGCTATAATGGAGTATACATGTGGATTTTCTTTATGGTTGTCCTATAAGCCCATAAAACTATTGGGACTCTATCATCCCAATCCTTCCTATTTGTGCAACAAACCTTCGTTAATCCCCTCTCCAAAATCTTGTTAAACGCCTCTACTTTTCCATTGGCTTGCAGATGGTAGGGGATACATTTATGATTTTGGATCAGAACTCTGTTGTAATTTTTAATATT
This sequence comes from Picea mariana, assembly GCA_032191745.1. Classification (NCBI taxonomy): domain Eukaryota; kingdom Viridiplantae; phylum Streptophyta; class Pinopsida; order Pinales; family Pinaceae; genus Picea; species Picea mariana. The sequence continues at coordinate 21,295 of JASDQU010194880.1, read as the reverse complement.
GTACTACTCATAAAATGACCACCCTGATCACAGGTCAGACTCCTAGGACATCCAAACTAAGTGATAATATTTTCAAAAATGAACCTAGCAGCAATATTGGATGAGCAATCCTGGAAATTTGCTTCCTCAACCGAACGTGTAAGTTAATCAGTTGCGGTAATAATATACATGGCCTTTGAATGCTTATTTGTGGGGTTGATCATCCCAATGAAGTCAACCACCCATTTCTCAAATGCTTGTAGAGCTCAAACCCGCTGAAGAGGAAATTCATCTCGTTGTGATGGCTTGCCCACTTTTTGACAGGCATTGCAATATCTAGCATATTCCTTTTCATCTTTGAAAAGTGTGGCCCACCATAGTCCAACTTGGAGTACCTTCTGTGCAGTGGCCTTCCCTCCAACATGGCCTCCCACAACTCCATTGTGCCACTCCCACAGTATGTCTTGTCTTTCATGATATAAGAGACATATCCTAAGAATAATATCTAGGCCCAACTTATACAATTTCCCCACAATCAATTTATAGTCTGCTTCTCTAACCACCATATGACGTTTCTGAGTTGTGGAGTACATTTCAGGGCAGCCCGTGTACTTAAGAAGACTGTTATGTCTTCCAGGTATTATGGTATGGCCTCAACCTGGAATAGGTATGCATTTGGGAGTTGATCATCGACTGCTCTGCAACTTTCTCCTGAATCTAATCTAGACAGGTAATTCATCCCTATGTTGCATCTTCTAGGTTTAATGATTACCTCAAATGAAAATTCCTGAAACAGTAACAACCATCAACAAATTATTCCTTCCAGAACTAATTTTTTAACTAGATATTTTAACGTAGAATGATTAGTAAAGGACTTAAAATGAGATCCTAACATATAATTTCTAAACTTCTAAAGAGTATAAATCATACCTAACCCCTCCCTTTCTATGGTTGTATAGTTTTTCTCAGCTTGTGACAACTTCCTGCTAGCAAAATAGATAGGATGATCCATGGCTCCATCTCCTGGTTGCGCTAAGATGGCTCCCAAGGCAATACCTAATGCGTCTACGTGCACATGAWTTTTTTTTTCCCAGTTTGGAAATATTAGAATAGGGGWTGTGCTGAGATTTTCCTTCAGGATATTGAATGCTTTATCACACTCTAGGGTCCATTGGAACACTTCTGACTTCTTGATCTAAAAATGAAGAAGACTTGAAATACTTGAAATTATTTCAATGTAAATGTTATGTGTTTAAAGAAAATGGATCAGTTTGCAACACATAGATTAAGGGATTATTCATGAAAAATACATATAGACAGCAGCATAATCAATGAACATAAGCACATAAACACAACAATTGATAAAGGAGTTCACCCCTCTCTTGGGCTACATCTCTTGGTCCAGCTTCCAATGGATCATTATTATTAATTTCTCAAAAGTGCTCAAAAACATGTCTTACAATGCTCAAACTGACAAACCGACTGCTCCAATGGCTTTAGAGCATCCAAAAACCCCTGTCTGGGCTCTTTCAGCACCTCAATCGGTCGAAAAACGAAGAAGTTAGGCCTCCTGGAAGTTTCCCCCTTCAAGCTTGTTGTCTCTGCATCTACAAATTGCACCCTTGTTGAGTGAACCTGGAACACACGCAATAAATAGCATGAAAACCCAACACCGGGTGTAACCATGCCAACGGTACAAACCATAGGACAGTTAAGGGCGTTCCAGCCCCTAACCGCCTAGCACCGAGCACATGGAGGTCATATGATCTTGCGCATTTGTGAAAAGGGCTAGTGACCAAACCGTTTGAAAACTGCCTGCACACCTTTCCGTATAGCCAAAGGTCACATTACATACAATAGAACCACAGCATATATATATAAGTGCCACACCATTCCACGGTGGTTGGGGCTATAACCGTTACAACTCCCGCGCGATGTATTTATATGTGGTCACATGTTATATCAATATGACTGCGGGTCGGGGCTAAGCCCCAACCCGACCCCCCGTCGTATATTACATAGTTTTGAATTCAAATATAATCAAACATACATACATAACAAGGCACATCCGGTGGTCCATTGGTCACACGGTCTTTGCGAAGGCGTTATGCGATGGGGGAGGTCCAGGGGTCGAACCCCACGGACTCCAATAATTTTACATACAACAATCAACCAATACCGGGGTGCCATGTGGCAGCCCATGATTGGGCCACGTGGCACCTAATCATTGACCAGAAAACTACCACGTGTTGACACAAGATTCATCCAACGTCTGCCAACTAGAATCTACCATGTCACCATACGTACGGTCGTACGGCTCTGCCACGTCAGCCTGTACGGACTGTACAGTCAGCATCATTTTTTTTTTGCCTATTTGACTTTATGAACAGGTTGCAATATCTCTCACTCCCGACGTCCGTTTGAGACGAAACAAGTTGCGTTGGGTTCACAACAATGAGGCCTAAGCTCTTGTCCGCTTTGAAGCGATTCTGAACACTTTGAATTTTTGAGCAAAATTTGATCCCCTGATCACACCTCCCCATTGGGAAGCTTTTGGAC
>JASDQU010194879.1:475-14508 GCA_032191745.1 Picea mariana | reverse complement strand
TAAGTTCGATATTACTTTATCATGTTAGTTCTGTTCCAGTACAATTAGTTAGTCAGTCACCACCAGGAAGTGAGATTATAGGGAGGATATTAGGATCCCCTGGTAGATCACAAGCAGGACCCCTAGGTTTCATTTTGATAAGAGAACCAATATTAGCAATGGTTGGTCATGCGGGAGGTTTGATTTCCCTATACCCAGAATTTTGGGGTAAGGGAGATGAAGATGTTGAGAAACATTGGTTCTTGTGTGAAGCAATCTGTAGATCCAGAGGGACTCTGGATGCGAATAAGTTGGTCGAGTTCCAAACTACCTTGAGAGGCCACACTCTCAAGTGGTACATGAATATCATTGAACCAGGAGTGACAGGAATGCAAGTTCAAGCGTTCACACTTGGCCATGTACGAACAAGGTTCATAGCAGAGTTTAAGCTACCTCAGTCAAAACAATAGGCTCTATCTGAGTTGCATGAGATCCAGCAAAGGGAAGGTGAATCAACCTGGGAATACAACTAGAAGTTTAAATATGCTATAGGGAGGTTAGCACATCCAATCCATGAGGAACATCAAAGGGAATGGTACATTCAGGGATTGCTACCTCTGACTCGGATTCCACTAACGCAACAGTTGATATCCACTTTGATAGATGCCTTTTAAAAATCGATGAAGATTTAAACCATGGCCAGATACCCTGGGAGCCTGAGAGTGAACAGACCCCCAGCAGATGCGAACTTGGTGCAACTAAAAGGGAAAATATCAGCGCTTACAGAAAAGATTCAAGAACTGACAATACCTAGACCAGGATGAACGCAGGTCTAGTGCACCAGATCTTATAAATAAGGACATCTAGTGAACGAATGTCCATGAATGAGGGGAATGGGGCCTCCTCAGAATCTGATGGGACCCTCACCAAGACCCATGGGAGGCGTTGCGCAAGTATCTGCAAACATACCATTCCATAGCACTAGCAATTGAGTATTGTGAGATATGTCGAATCCATGGGCATGGGCCAAGACAATTCCCCATTATGTAGAAATATTTGATAGTGCCAAATACAGTACACTGTGATTTCTGCACATCTACCACACATACTACCAACCAATGCAGAGTGTTTGATGAACTTGCCGATAGGTTGGACCAAACAAAATTTAGGGTGAATGAAAACCCTCAGGGACCAGGAAGAGGTCAAAGAGGTGGAGCCGAAGGATACTTTAGAGGAGGAAGAACTGGGGGAAGAGGGCCAAGAAGATGTTATAATTTTGATGAGCAAGGCCACATGGCTAGAGACTATCCTCATCCAAGGTGGCCATGGTGCTCTCACTGCAAAACCAATGGGCATGCAACTAAAGACTGCCCAGAACTAATTGCAAAATGGGAAGATAGGGTATGACAATGAGGAACTAACCTCATCAGTTCATAAATCAAGAGAGTTATTAAAGGAAAATTTCCCAACCTCAATATCATTACTCGAGGAGGAGAAAAGACAGGAACTAATGCTGATACTCTACCTCGGATCCAGAAAGCATCACCTAAAGAAGACATGTATGACCCTCTAAAACAAAAGTTATTATTTAAAAATGCCATAGAATTATTTCAGAATATCCCTAGCCCTAAGATGCAAGAGAAATCCCCATGGCCTATTTTTTACCCTAATATTGCGCAAGTCCCTACTTCACCCCATGCACCGAGAAACCCTGCAATCACACCGAGACAACTTGAGAAACCTCAAAATGTAGTTGATATTTGGTTTCAATTATTATCTGACATTCTTTGGAATGACCAACTAATAGAGAAGTTGCACAATGCACTATACCTAGTTCTAGGGAATGAAGAACCCATAGAAGCTGGAATAAGGACTAATCTTTTTTAGAAGAGTAATCAGAGAGTGTGGAGAAGAAAAGTACAAATTGGAAAAGAATTCAGACTAGTAGCCCAGTTAGATGAATTTGAGATTAAGGATTTCATATTGGATCTAGGATCTGATGTGAAAATTCTTCCTAAGAAGACCTAGGAAGCCCTAGGAAAACCTAGGCTAACGTATTCCCCAATTCAGCTAAGAATGGCCAATCAATATTGTATTTTACCAATAGGAATACTGGAGAGTGTGGAAATAGATGTTGCAGGAGTGAAGGCCGTAGTTGATTTTGAAGTGATTGAGATCATGGGAGATAAGGACCCTTACCCTGCACTACTTGGAATTGATTGGGCCTATGAAAACTATGCAGTAATTGACTTAAAGAAAGACACCATTACCTTTGAGGCTGATGGAATCAAGGTAGTTCAACCCTTGGATCCATGTGTGGGGCCCAGATATACAGATCCAATAGACAATAATATGGAGGGAGAAGACTTGGATCATTTGTACACTGTAACAGCAGGAACATGAGATGATTATATAAATCCTATTGTTGATAGATCAGTAAGTTGGAGGAGTATACAATCAGTAGACGAAGATTCAGAATTGGCTTTTGACATTTGGCATCAAGGCTCATGTGAAAAATGCTCGAGGAGATGTGCAACTGTCAGAGCAACCAGATGGGTTGGGACCGAAGTTAGAGAACATCCAGTATATGATGGTACCTCAGGACTCAATAGTGTTTTTCTCAGCATGGAAGAAAAGGGAGTAGAGGATCAAATGATATCGGTACTAGATGTAGCTCTCCAGGACACCCCTGCCAAGTGGTGGGCCAATCATAAATCCTTACTCAGAGATTGGGATGATGTGAAGCAAGCTATCAAGTATAGGTTTCAGAATAAGTATCAGCTGGAATCAGAGATGCAGACAGATTTCCAAGTTGCACAACTGTTCAACAGAGAATTTGATCCTAAAGTTCATATTGAATAGTGTGTGACACAATGGCAAGTTGTGGAAATACCCTCTCTCTTATGGGTTCAAGTATTTCCCCACTCCCTAGTTCTAATCACAAATGCTTGGTTCATACACGAGGAAACTAGAAGATATACCAGTGACTAGTAGACGCTGGAAACTCATTTTTCCAAGGACTTCTCATTTACAAGTAAGTACCATGAGCTCAAAGTAGTCCTGCAAAATATGAAATAATTTATTTTTATAGATAACAGTAATCATAAATCCAACCTAGTGGTATGTGAAAAACATAGCCAAGAACTTTAGACTAATCTTCACCTAACCTCAACCAAGAATCCCATAGAATGTTATAATATTAGCAGGGATTCATAAAGATAAATGATTTAGAGGAATTAAGAAACCTACCCATCAAAGAGACAAAAGGGAACAGAGAAATCCAAAACACCATACCCAGTCAGACTGATAGTTCCTACAATCACCCATTAAAATTATGCAAAGTTAAAATAGGGACCACAGAGAAACCTAAGATATCTATGGCGGGAGACTACTGGGATGAGAAAACTAGTCAAGAAATACAGAGTTTGTTGCGGGAATATGAGGATTTGTTCCCAAAGAATTTTTCATAGTTAAATGGAATCAAAGGAGTTTTGGGAGAAATGAAAATTGAATTGAAACCAGGATCCAAGCCTATGAGGCATAGACCATACCATCTTAACCCTAGAGTAAACGAGAAGGTTAAGAAGGATATAGACAATATGTTGGAAGCTAGACTTATTTTTGCAGTGGAAGAAGCCGAATGGGTCAGCCCAATAGTCATTCAAAGAAAGAAAGGAACAGAGGATATCAGGGTCTATGTAGACTATAGAAGCCTTAACTCTGCTTGTGTGCATGACCCTTTCTCAACACCTTTTACTGATCAGGTGCTAGAACAAGTTGTAGGGAAGAAAGCATACTCGTTCACAGATGGATTTTCAGGATACCACCAAGTCAGGATTGTCGAATTAGAGGAAAAAAAGAAGACCATATTCATAGTAGAATGGGGATCTTTTGCATACAATGTGATGCCATTTGGCTTAAAGAACGCCCCTGCAGTTTTCTCTAGCATTGTAATAACATATTTTAGAGAGTTCTTTCACATGTTTATAGAAGTCTATATGAATGATTGGAAGATATATAGTTTTCTCAAGGAATAGGTAGCATTGTTATGGATAATTTTTGACATATACAGAGAATTGCAGATATCATTGAATCTCAGAAAGTGTATCTTTTGTGCACCACATGGGAATTTGTTGGGCCACATTATATGTTGAGAGGGAGTATTGGTAGACCCAGCCAAAGTTTCAATTATTGTGAACATGCCACCACCTATGAGTGCTAATCAGTTGCGCTCCACGCTGGGACACACAGGGTACTATCACAGGTTCATCAGAAGATATGAAAACATTACTGCACCTCTGGAAAACCTATTGAAAAAAGGATGAAATGTTCCAATGGACTCCAGAATGTGATAAATCATTCGAGACCCTAAAGAAAGAATCTCTGGCATAGTCAGACTCTGAGGAGAAGGAGGAGACATAGCCATTGGAATGCAAGAAAAGAACGATGTCGATCTTCCCATAGCTGCCAAATAAAGCCATGTTGACAGGTGAGGACGTCAACAAGATCCTGAGTGTTTTGTTCACTACTGAACTAGTGGAAAAGAATTTCAGTACTAGGGTCTCGTCGAGTAAAGTTCTGAACCCCCAACCCCTTTCATTCATTGTCCCTCGCACTCACTCAACAGTCAGAGAAACCCCCATCATCCACATTCAAGATGACCCTGAACCTAACACCCTTCCATCCACCATCATCACTGAGAACCCTCCATCACCACTACAACCCCAATCGCCACGCCCAGAAACCACTAGTCCACCCCAAACCATAGATCCAGAGCCGATGGATCTCAATCCCCTAGAGAAAGTAGAGAGAGAACTCACAAAAGCAACCTAGGAGTTTCCTGAGCCGAGACCAGAAGTTTCTGGTCCAAACCCCGAAGTACCAAAGTAGAGCCTACAACTGACTGGTTTGAAATCGGACACCCAGGACCAGTAGATTGTTCCTTTTGTGTCAAAAAAGGACACCCAAATGGTGAAGGAGACACAAGCTCATAGTACCCATCACATCCCCTCAACGACCAAGGTTGAGGGTGGCCAAGAAATCTCAATGCAGAAAGAAGACGCAAGAAAGGGGTAGGCGATACGAGAGGTTAAGAAGGAACTAGAGTCAACATCCGGGCAGAGGGCGAAATCCGCACAGGAACAGATGGATTTGGTTCTCCAAAACCCTCAGCAGTGCACATAATTGTTGCAAATCTGTCTGGCTAGATCAAAGTTTCTGATACTTTTTCCATCAACGTTAAGGTTGAGGCTTGCGCTAGGACCATCCATAGGGGAGGAGGAAGTAGAGACTCCCTCGAAACACTCAGTGGATAGTGGACTTCCACTGCAGACTCGAGCACCTAGCGACGTAGCACCGTCTCCCACTGACCTTGCACAGTGGCCATCAACACACTTGGTTGGAATGATCAGAGAATCCAATGATCAACTAGAGCAGAGGCCCTAGCAGGTCGAGAGGTATGGAAAATATGCAAGGGATGGAGCACTCCTTGCATAAGCATGAAAGACACAAGANACCCCAACTACTTGAATCTAATGATGTAGGAGAGTCGGAACATCAAAATGAGATGCTACAAGGAGCATGGACACAACTGGCCATTCGCGCTGAGCATATGGAAGTGTAGTTGTGACAAACTCAACAAGAAGCAGAGCAGCAGCCTCAGAATCTACAGGAGAAAATGGAGAAGATAGTACTGGAAGGAAACAATGCCCGAGAAACACTACATAAGCACACAGCTGAGTGCACAAAGATTTTTAGAGAAGTCAATTATTGGATGGGCATCGTCACTAGATGCAACCATATCTTGGAGGATGTGTGCACCAAAATATAGGTGTTGAATGAATAATTTGTGGCCATGATGGATCCACTGGAGCAACAACATAAGTTCAACCAGATCCAATAGGGAGACAATGAACTGAACGCCCTCTTTGAGGCACAATCCATAGCAAAGAAGGAGCTTCACAACTTCCGGCCTGTCATTCAGACAGTGTACATGAAGATGAATCAAGTTGATGCAACAACAGATTTTGAGTGGAACTCATTGGTCGCATCCAAACCAAAGGGATGTATTACAGAGACAACCCAATAGTTCATAGCAAAGGCATCACTCCTTTCCAGGAAGTGGCAGGATAAAGTTGGAAGTTTCCAAGCAGTGAAGAAGCGGGCCTTGGAGTTGGTCCTAGAGTTGGGCACTTCGTTTGAAGAGGTAAAAGAAGAGAAACAAAAAATAGAAGAGAAAAATAAAGAAGAAAAGGAGGACAAGGTAAAACAATAGTTGCTCCTAGAAGCTTCGAAATAACCAAGAACTTGACTCGAGGGAGATTCAAGGTTTGTGGTCGGAGCCTATTGGGCCCTTCATTTTTGGGATAAGCAATTGTGTAAGTTTTGGCTGAGTACGAGTTGTGCAAGATTCAAAAGAAGCTGGACAGCAGAGAAAGAAAAAGCAATATAAATCAGTTGTGAAAAGGATAGTGCAATGCCAGCAAAGAAAAAGTGGTTGCAACAGAACAAGAAAGCATGCGAACCAAGACAGAAGACACAACTTAGATTATATATAGGGAGGAATATGGTTGTAAAGGGGTTATCTATTGGTTCAACTGAACTGCGATTACGTTTAGTTTGTTATTTCCCTTACTGTTTGGTTAATGTCATAGTTATTGTATGTGGCTGAGAGGTTAGAGTTCTGAGACTATAATGTAATCAGTACACCATTTCGAGAGTTAGCACTATGCAACATGAGTCCATAGCCAGGAGTTTTTAACAATGTGATACTGTGTATCTCTGAGTTTGTAAATGAAGAAAGATCTTAAAATAATATGAAGAAGGATCTAAATTTTCAAAATATGTTGTGTATTTTTGTGTTTTACTTATACATTACAGTACTTCTTTATGGATTATAAGTTCCACATGATGGCTCTGTGTTTAAATGCTTGTTCGTAACATAAGTAGGTTCAGTTCTTGCACACATGAGCTCAGATCTGTCTGGTAGTTAGATGTCCTGCGCAAGGTTAGGATGAATCTTGAAGGTTCTGTGAATCCTCCTAAATATTTTCCTTGCCCTTCCCTATCTATTTGTCTCAGCAGCACTTTGGGTGAGACTTCTTCTCTTCGGAGGAGATGAAAATGCCAGCGCTCTAGACTATTAAGTACCTTTTGTTGGTAACCTCAGAAGGACCCTGGTCTGATCAAACTTCCGCCAACAGGTCATCATGTTTATGAGTGAGAGATGAGGCTCATCATAAAGTCATGTATTCTCTATAAGGGACTCCCGGTCCTACGGAAAAAATATTTGCATGGGCACCAAATGGAGTACAGGATCTAACTACGATAATCATGTTTGGTAAGTCTCTACCATTTGATAACGACATGTCTTGTAGCAGATGGAAGGTTCTGTGTCGCAAAAAATGGGTTCATACCTAAGGCATATGAGTGACAGTTATACGACAATGCAAGTGTGCATGATGTAATGGATGCCTATCCTATATGTTGGGTAGGGAAAATACCTACATGTAATTACAAATAGTTAACATAATTCTAAAAACCATGAGAATCTGTGGCGAAAACTACAAAAACAAAGTCAATCCACTGTTGTATTAGTCCATTAGGTGAAAATACGATCTGAAACTATCGAAAGTGGGTAAAACGGCTATAAATAGTAACAAAAAACAAATTTACCATGTCATTTTGACTTTTTACCCAAATAGTGAAAACTAGACCAAATTACCTTCGATCTTCAACTGGTTATTGTGGGAGCATCAAGTGACAGAATCAGAGACCGTCTGGACTAGGTAATTCCTCTTCCCCTCCTCTTCCTTTCTAGTTGATTACATTTTTATTTAGGTTTCAAAATTAATGCACAAATTAGGTATTTTGGTGTACGAGGGCTACCACTCATCGGGTCGTGTATACACGAGGTTATACGTGACTATGTAAAATTCAAGTTGCGTGTACTCATCCCTATACATGACTGTTAATGCTACAACCCATGTACAAGTCTGTAAACAATGTGACTGATGGTTTCTAACTCAAAAATTGATGTTTCTCTGGAAGGATGCCGCTAGAATAAATGGAAAGGGAACATGAGGAGGTAGATGCTGCTGTGGAAAGAGATCTGGGGACCCAAATGGCCTTCAAAATATGTGGGTTGTACAAATTTTGGGCACTCAAAGGGATGAGGGACCAAGTGAGGTTTCTTTGGTTGCTCGCGGATTACTGGGATCCAGAGAGCGAGAGATTCAACCTTGATGGGAAACCATTGAGGATTGAATTCGAGGATATATATTTCTTGACTGGGTTTTCGCGTCGAGTTGAGGTTGCAAACCTCAAAGCCTGGGGAGCTGGGAGCTGTATGAAGATAGAAGAGTACATATATTCTCACTGTATAGTAGAGAGTCAATTCCCCATCTGAGTGATAAACAATCTCAGCCTTAATATTGTTGTCCTCATTTTGACCAGGATCACAGGATCGACTTCATTGCACTAGGAATCGAGGCTACTCATGTTTTATTATGTAGAGTGTTTGAGACCCACGGCGTATGATTGGTGCACCTCATTATTGGTTAATAGGAAGAGCTAGTTGACAAAATGGAAATAGGGTGACAAGAGGAACTTCAGGTTTGCATCTATCTTGTGTATCTTTTCATTCGAGCGGGTTCCAGGTCTGGAACCTAGATTTGAGATCATTCCTCGAGGACCTCATGATCCAGCCATGGCATGGTGGATCGAGGTAATGAGAGGGAATGGGTAAGGTAGGGTGCCCACACCCTAAAACGATGATTTCTTTTACTAGTGGAGGTGAGAGGTCTTTGCTTTGGATGAATACCCCTATGCAGGAATTGACTTCAGAGGGGACCTTGACATGCCACTTCCACCAGGGACCACCTACGGGGACATAGGTATGTCAAAGTTTTTTAAATATTTCATTTTTTTTTTATTTTTTTATAGTAAAACAAAATTATTTTTGGATGATTCTTAAGTACTAATAAGACACTTGTGTGACGCAGGTGTAGGTCTGAGATGGTCTTATAGGCTTCCAAGACATCATCGGAGGCACCGGGGAGATGCAGTGGTAGGAGGATAAGCAGAGAGAATCCTTCAAAACATGCAGGGAAACCTGTCTCGTTTGACACATAGGATTCTGATGGTTTAGGTTGAGGATCTGTCGAAGGCCATGCAGCGAAAAGTGGTTGGTGTGCCCAGAGCTTGGGTGAGACTTTTTCGACATCTCTCAAACACCATAGTTTGTTATCATGACACACATCCGACGCCACAGGCGTCCATGTTGTGGATTTTGTATTATCGATTGTATATGTGTATTGAGGGTGTTGGCCCCAATTTTGTACTATAAACATCATATTTTTTGAAATATATATAAAATAGGGTTCTTCGACTTTACTTATATTACAATGTGTACATTGATGAGATTGTTTTCTTTTCTTTAGTTATGTGACAAATTCCAATCTAAAACAAAATTATCATAACCATTAGATACATAATTAGAACTCCTAGGTATGTGATGATAAGTAATAAAATCAATTGTTGCTCTAAAATATGTACCTGTAGGAATCATCGAAGTAAAGTGGGATCAGGCATGCGGTAACTTCCCTTTAATTGACATACTACTAACTGGGAATCCAGGAGAACCTCTAAAGAGCGAATACCATGTGAAATAGCATCGCGCAAAACTTATATAACGGAGATATATTCGACCACATTATTCATGGATGGCCCTAGGAATACACCACCTGAAGACACCAATAGACCCTTGGGTGAGTAAAACACCCAAGCAGCACAAGCCAAGTTTCATGTATGACTATTGGATTCATTTGTGAATTCTAAGTAGACCAAAGACTCCGTTGACATCTTCCAACCAAGAGAAAACTTGATAAGAAAGTTGAAGACAAAAAGTAAAGGGAAAAGATATATACACTAAATTACATTAGTATACAAAGAGTTACGCCCAATCTTGGGGCTCAAGCATAATATATTTTCAAGTAGATCCCATTCCTGGTCTTGGTCAACCTATTCCCTTCATAATATTCTAACTCATAGGATCCTTTTTCTAAGACACATCACACGATATAGGGCTCGTGCCACATGGGTTTGAACATGCCTTCCCCCAGTGGTTCTTTGGATTGATCATATAAAAGGACCAAATCACCCTCAGCCTACAACCAAGGATAGAGAGACTTATCGTACTAGACCTTGACACGTCTCTTGTTCACCTCAATAATTGTAGAAGAGTCTCGATGTTTCTCGTCAAGACTCTCTAGGTGTAGGAGGCGTCGCTCGAGATCAGAAGTGTCAGGGAGGAGCGCGACTTCCAATCTAAGAGAAGGGATTTTTCATTTAATAGGTTATATTGACTCCACACCATGTACTAACTAGAAAGGAGAAAATCCAGTGGTAGTCTTGACCAAGGTTTGGTATGCCCAGAGTGTGGGATATAACATAATATGTCAGTCAGATTTACTCTGCCTGACATTTTTTTGCAAAATGGTATTGAGAGACTTGTTGATGGCCTCTATCTATCCATTTTCCTAGGGGTAGTAAGGGGAAGAATGACCATGCTTAAACCCCAGCTTGGATGCTAGCTCTTCCATCATTTCGTTCTGAAAGTGACTGCCATGATCAGTGACAATCTCACTCGGGATACTGAACCTGGTGATAATTTGATTGAATACGAAGAAGGCGACAATCTTCCCATCATATTTGACTATAAGCATGGCCTCGGACCACTTGGTAAATTAGTTTACAACCATGATAATGTGTTGATTCCCCCCAGTCAAAGTTGGGTTGCAATCCACGAAGTCCCCCCCCCATTTGGTGAAGGGACTGACGGTAATGACTGGTTGAAGAGGGGTTGGATGCGAGTGCATTTTTTGAGTGAACACCTGGAAGGGGTGACACTTCTTAACTGCTTCAATGCAATCTTTAAAGATATATGGCTAGAAATAATCGGCTCGCAAAATTTTCTCGGTTGTCGCAAGCCCGGATAGATGACCACCACAAGCCCCATTTTGGAAATCGTTTAGAATTGACTCGGCTTCTTCGTGATTTAAACAATGACACGGGATATTGTTTATTCCTCGACGATACAAAGTGTCACCGACGATAATGTAATTCTTGGCTTGGTATCATACACATTGTCGATCATCTCGAGAGAGGTGTTGAGGGGCCTTCAAAGTTTGAAGATAGAGAATAATTTCTCCATACTAGAGGTCGGACAACGAGACAAGGAAAATATGTTCATCCACAAACAAATCAACATGGATAACATCCTCACCCAATCATGGGAAGTCAGATATTAACTCTGCAAATACTACTAAATTATTGGATTTCACAGAAGCGAAATCAAGATCAAATTCTTGTATAATGACAATCCATTTATTGTATTTTCCCCCTATGAAATGCCTGGTAAGGATGTATTGAAATGGATTAACATTGGAAACCACAATATTCTTTCAAAGAAATATATAATGGTGTAATCATTGGACTACATGAACGGTAGGCAAAGCTAGATTTTCAACATGAGAATAATTGAGCCTAGGACAAACTAAGTTTCAACTAAGATAGTAGATGACATGCTCACGGAGCTCATCATCCTCCTGAACCAAAACCATACCAATCATCTCCTTGGAAGTGGTGACATAAAGCAAGTAATTCCTATTGTAGTTAGGAGACATCAACAGAGGCGTTGATACCAAGGCTTTCTTCAAAGCATCGAAGGATTTCTGGGCTCTCTCATCCCAGATAAAAGGGGTTTCCTTCTTCAAAAGACGCATGAAACCCTTGGTAATATTGGCATAGTTTACTATAAACTGACGTAAAAATTTATCTTTCCCCTGTAAACCTTGAAGTTGTCAAATAGTGCGCGGGGGAGGAAATCGAAGTATTTCCTCAACCTTTAATGGATCTACCATGATCCTAGTCTCAGAGACTAAAAATCCCAAAATACGTTTAGACCTAACGCAAAAGATGCATTTATGATGGTTCAACCGGATTCTATAATGATGACATCTTTCAAAAACTAGCCGAAGGTGCTTAGAGTGATCCACTCTCTTATGAGAGTGAGCAGCAAGATCATCAATATAATCTTAGACTATATGCTTAAGATCGTGGAATGAAAAGGTCATAGCACATTGGAAGGTTGATCTAGGGTTTTCAAGGCTGAAAGGCATCTTCCGGTATGCGAAAGTACCCCAAGGAAGAATAAATATCATCTTGTGTTGATCCTTGGGTTTAATTTGAATATGGTTATACCCTAAAAATCCATCCATAAAAGAAAACAATTTGCTTCCCGCACACTCCTTGAGAATTTGATCGATGAAAGGTGTCAGGAAGTTGTCTTTAGGATAGGCTTTGTTTAGGTCACGAAATTCCATGAATACACGGATGGTTCCTTGCTTCTTATTCACATGAATGGGATTGGATACCGATTCAGTCAAGGGAATCAGATAGATAAATCCATCATTAAGTAGTTTCTCTACCTCTGCCTTAATAGCAGGGGCCTTCCAGGGATTGACAGCTCTAAGACGTTGTCGAACAGGCTTAGAATCCGGATAAGTTCTAATCTCATGCTTGACAATTCAAGGGTTGATTCCTAGCATCTATTCATATGACCAAGAAAATACATCTTGGAAATCATTGAAAAGTTCGGTGTAAATTAGGATTTCTACTAGCGAACAATCTACACCGATGTGTACATTTTCAATCTTGCCAGGGGTACGAGAGATATCGATCATGATGGTAGGAGATATAATCGCCATATTTCCTTCAGCATAAATTCTATGTGTATCAAGTGCAACTACGATGTGACCCACTATCTCTCTCAAATTAGATCAAAAGTCATCTTGTTTGATTTTGGCAAGCTCTGGGAGAAAATAAGAGTGATGATGCATATCATCCCAAGGTTTGTCAGAACCATTCATGGATTCAATGATGGCATCATTTGAGGGAAAAGTCTCATCGAGGAAATCATGTGAGCAAGACAACGAAGTGGCCCACATGGGCTTAATAACAGGATCCTCCTCGTCCATCGATGAAGTAATAGGATCGAGATCGGCGAAAGAGTCAAGAACAACTTGATACACTATCTCTACGGCCAATAGTGGCATGGCCATTCCAGCATGTGACTGACCTTCAAAAGATGTATTCGAAGAAGGTAGGGTCCAAGTATCGTTAAAATAGGAAGTGCGGAAAGGAACGAACCTATCTGACGAAATGGGCCTACTGGGCATGGCATAAACATGGTGAATCGGTGCCATGAATTCGAAGGTACCCATAAGGGATGAATACATTCCAACACTGATATTCTTAGTTTTCGGCTGAGAATTGTCGACCACGAGGATCGGCAGTCCAACGGATGCATTAGGGATAGCATACGCAAAGGACAACTGGTCGATCATCAAGATCTTCCCATGGTGAGGAAAACAAAGAGTGTGAAAGATAGACAATATGATGGTGTTGGCACAGGGGCAGACCTAGGGTTCAACGCTTAACAACACACCAACAAAACCTCGACTACCGGCCTTTTCGGCAACACCTGCGAATCAGGTGAAGTCTCACTCGAGGTAGAATCGGGGGGGTTACAGGACGTAGGTGTCTATAACCAGGCTGGGACACAGATCTGTGATAATAGCACTTCGCAGAATACTCTATTAACACTTAGTAAGTGACATGCATGACTTAACCAACCCTATTAACATCCCAGAGTAGAAACAAAGACAGATCTAGCGTAGTAACAACAAGTGATTATAGATCCCAAGAACTTATCACTATGAGTTAGATCTAGAGTTCATTTACCTTTTAATATAAGAAAAGTATCTAAGAAACTGTTAGCGATATTTCTTGTATAAGGGGGGTAGAACACAAAAGAAGGGGTAAAAACCCACTTGTCCAAAGTTTCGGGCGATAATGCGCCCGTGGTAAGCAGCAATCAAGACCGGGCAGTCCAGATTTGCACGCCCAGATTGACGGCGCATATTGGATTCCAGACCCCCCTTGCCTTCCGATCTTTAAGCAGAGGGGGGGGGGTCTGGAATTGGGGGCGCACC
>JASDQU010194878.1:7614-19750 GCA_032191745.1 Picea mariana | reverse complement strand
TGTCTGGTTCATTATCTTGGCATTGTATTGGCTATCTATATTAAGGAAGTTTTGCTGGGTTTTCTTCCTATAGCCAAGGATTGAGTAGCCCGGAACACAAATCTTGACCATTTGGAATGGTTAGTTGGCTATTGAGGTTTGTGTTGTGATCCTGCATGGATCATGGAAAGGGATTCTAGTCTTGCCCGGGCTAGCATCTTAGCTTCTCTAGCTCATGTGGGATGACTAAGAGTAAAGCTATGGTAGTAGTCCTCCCCAGTGGATGGGTGATATAGATGACTACAAGAGAAGGGAGAACATAAAAGGAATGGAAAAACTCATAGGACATCCTATGTGTGAATATAAGAAAGAAGTATCTTCTGCATGAAGACGAAAGAAAGAAAGAGTATCTTCTACGCGAAGATAAATAAAACAAAACTTCCAATGATTTATAGATATGCTAGTCAGTGATCATGATGCCAGATGACCAAGTGGAAGATATTGATGCCTCCTGTTATCCAGTTGATGATGTTTCCCAGTTGATGATGCTATTCAGTGGATGCCGCTACCTAGTTGATGTTGACATCCGGTGACCTGTCAAAAGATAAAGAATATCCTTCTTGTTAAGAGGGAGTGTTAAAATATTGTGTAATTGCAAAGAATATTCTTATCCCCTTTTGTGGATAAAGATAAAATATATTTATTAGATCAATCCCCTTTTGTGGATTGATCATGTCGATCATTGTAATTGACCAAATCCCCTTTTGCAGATTGGTCAAACCCTAATTGTAATAGGCTAAATAAGAAGTCGGCCCCATAATATATTAAAGAGGCCCCAAAATATATTAAAGGTGGTTATAACCACCCAAAAGAAGAAGTCGACCCTGCCAGTGAAGAGACACTTCCACACGTGCTAGAATTGTATAAATAAGAGAGGCCAACGCTTCATTTGAATACACACACTTAGCTCATTCATCTAGTGTGCAAGTTTTGAAGGAAGTTGCAGTTGCCGGTTGTCGGAAGAAGGAAGAGAGAGAGGCATGTTGCTCAATGTTGGATATTCTCTGTTGTCTGGTTCATTATCTTGGCATTGTATTGGCTATCTATATTAAGGAAGTTTTGCTGGGTTTTCTTCCCCTTGAGGGTTTCCCAGAATAAATGCTTGTGTACTCTTGTGATTGTGTTTCTCTCAGTGATCCTGTCTATGCTATTGTTATCTAGTAAATTGAAAGTAACCTAATAATAGAAGAAACTTTAACACTTTGTTGGGCTAGTCAATGGAGCCAATTCTCCTTTTTTCAACCCCCCAACGTGGCCTCCATCAGGGGTGTCCTCTTTCTCCCTATGTCTTTTTATTGGTAATGGATGGATTAAGCAGAGCTATAACATATGCATTAGCATCACACAGGTTCAAAGGGATTCTCTATGGTAGAAATGACAAACTCACACACCTACATTTTTGTGGATAATGTGCTCATCTTCTGTCAATGTGGGGGGACTGATGGCAGAGTACTTAAAGAAATATTGGATTTGTTTTGTGATGCCACTAGAATGGTGATCAAATTTAAGCAATCAACTATTTATTTTCCGTGGGTGGATCTACACTTGAGGACTCAACTCTCAAATATATTCAATTTCCCTTATGGGAAATTGGAGGAGGGATTTAAGTATCTGGTATTTAATATCAATCCCAATAAATACATCAAAGCAGATTCAATGTGGCTAGTTTGTAGTATTGAAAAGAGCATTAATCTATGGTGAAATAGACGGATTTCGCGAGGTGGTAGGTTGATTCTCATCAAGACTGTTATTGAAGTTATCCTGGTCTATTGGCATCTTCTGGTGAAGGTTCCCAATAGTATTTTGAGTCGCTTTCATAAATGTTGATTTAATTATATCTACAAGGGAAAAAAGGAGTATTTGGGCTCACATCTGGTTAGTTGGAAGATTCTCTCCAAGCCTAAGCATCTAGGCGACTGGGGACTTAAGGACATTGTGATTTTTGGTCCAACTTTAGCAACTAGATCTCTCTTGGTGTTTCTGATCAAGGATAGCCTTTGGGAAAATCTTGGTTGAAAAGTACATTTCTCTAATGACTATCAATGAATGGGTAAGAAAGGAAAACAAACAAGTTCCAAACTCTTTTGCACAGTAGAAAAAGATCGTATGAATGATTCACATTATAGGTAAGAGACTTGCATGGAAAGTAGGATCCAGGGCATAGGTATGGGTTGAGATCAATGCAATTGTCAGCTGTGGACACAATTCTTTTTTACCAAGGGAAGTATATGTTTCTCTCATAGGTTTGAGATGAATTAGTATTAACATGTGTGTTGATCCATGCACCACTTCTATTTGACACCAAGGTTGGTCATCAGGTGAGAGTGTTGGGGTCCCATATCATTAGTACCCACTCTAGGACAACTATGTTATGGAGGTAAAATGAGAGAAAATTCATTTAAATAATGGACATGATGTATTGGCTTGGGTTTACAACAATTCAGGGGGGAAACATTCAGACAATCTTGGGTATTCAACTTCCATGGAGGGTCCAAAACAAATTGAGTGTCGGTACAAGAGAATCTAGAAGATAAATTGCCCTACAAAATGTGTTATCTTTCTTTGGCTAGTATTGAAAGGTAGAGTTCTCTTGTCACTACAAGGAAAATACCCTCTAGTGGAGGTTTTGGCGAAAGCCCCTATAAAAATAGCCCAAAAATCTATTTATAGCAGAGGACACTAGCGGAGGTGAGTAGGCAAAGGTCTTAGCAGATGTTTTTTTACGGTGATTTTATAAATACGTAACACACCGATGTGTTTCATACTACAAACGCACCGATGCTCTGAAAAATCGCATACTGTGGTAGGGTTATTTCAAAAAAAAATATACTACGATGCACATTGTTGCTCTAAAAAATGGCGCACCGTGGTAGGGTTATTTAAAAAAAAATTACTCTGGTGCACAACTTAAATACTGACGCACCGGTGCACAACATTTCTCTCAAACAGGGCACATCTTGGTAGGGTTATTTAAAATATATATATACTCTGACGTGCTACTTAAATAGTGACACACCAGTGAGCACGTTGCTCTAAAAAATGGTGCACCATGGTAGGGTTATTTAAAAAAAAAATATTATGGTGCACTACTTAAATACTGACGCATCGATGCACACCGTTGCTCTCACAAATAGCGCACCATGGTAGGGTTATTTTTAATTTTTTTACTCCAGTGCACTATGTAAATACAGACGCATCGATGCGCTACGTAAATATGGACGCACCGATGTGCACATTTTTTCTAAAAAATGGCGCACCGTGGTAAGGTTATTGAAAAAAAAATACTCCAGTGCGCTACTTAAATACTGACGCCCCGGTGAGCACAATTTCACTCAAACATGACACACCATGGTAAGGTTATTTTTAAAAAAACAATATACTCCAGTGCGCTACTTAAATACTGATGCACCGATGCGTCTAATAATCGAGCACACCATAACAAGGTTAAATAAAAAAAAATACTGGTCGTAAAATTCATTTTTACCCTTTTCAGTGTTGTAGAGCTCTCAAGCACTAGTGCAAATTTTTCCTCTCTAAAGTGCCATGTCATTGGTGCTTCCCTTGTTTTCCTTCCTTCCATCCATTTCTCGGTGTGTGGCTTTCAAATTTTGCCAAATGGTGGGCAAATCTGGATTTTTTGACTACGTGACAACCATGCCTTCGCGACGAGGAAATGTCCAGGTAATGTCTTTATTTATTTATAAATTAAACTTTTAGCAGATTAAAATACAAAATTAAGTTAAATTTACACTGTTTTAAAAAAAAAATTGTGCAGTGCGTTCGAGTCGTTCAATTTGTAGTGTGGACGATGCACCTTGAAAATTTACAAGGTCCAGCGAAACAAATTTTCCTAATTTTTTTTGGCAGTGCATTTGTAAATGCTACGCGCTAGTGCATTATGTAATCCTTAACGCACTGGGGCGTAATTTTACTGACGCACCGCTTAAAATAATATAGCATATTTTTTGTGGTGCATCGAAATAGCATTAACACATCAAGACATTATGTTAAACGGCACACTGCATAAATAGGATAAATTATTTTATGCGGTGCATTGGTGAACTTACGCACCAATGCGATAAGGATTACCGAACGCACCGCCGTAAAAAAATTAGAGCCTGAATGTCAAAGTACCGTAATTATAAATTTTAAAAAAATTGTTTGTGCGGTGCGTCGTCTTTCCTGTAACACATCGGTGGATATCGAGAAAGGCTATGCACCACAGTAATACATTTTTTTTAAATGATTTTACATGCTTTAGGATTTTAAGTTTTATTATTTTAGGTGGTGCATTTGTTAACCTTAACACACCGATGCAGTACATTTATACAATGCACTGCATAAAATAATATAACAAATTTTACACGGTGTGTTATGTTACATGTGCGCACTGGAAACGATGCTTACAAGTAAGATACACACCACGAGCAATGCTTGACTTTTTTTTGGGCGCACCGGTAATGAAATTTACTTAGTTTTTGAAGAAATATAATTTTCTGTATTTATAAATAAATTTCTCATGTACTATTTTTTTATGTTTTATGTATGATGTTGATGTATTTTATATTTTAATCATGCATAGACATCAATTAAGAGAGAAACAACAGGAGAAGAGGGTCGATATATTGCAGTCGATGTACTTTCACCAACTGATTTTCAGGTGTCTCGTGGAAAGCTATAGATCACTTATTTCAGTGCAGAAGAGGTTAGGTGCTTCTCACTGTTAGTGACGACCATTGCAGACTTTACCAGTGATGGGAAACACATTAGTTGCACTCTTTTGTCTTATGTTGATTCTTTGGTACAGAGGCCACAATGTATTAGATGGTCTGCCATTTTTTTGTGGCAATTTTGTATAGCTCTAGATAGATGTCGTGTTATGATACATGGGAGGGAGAACTTCCCTTTTGCTTAAGAGTTGTTTTGTTTATTTTTTGAGATATTTTCAGAGATGAGGCCTACTTTTGTTCATTATTCTTCTAGGTCGATGACTCAGGTGCAGATGCACATTTGGGGCAAGATGATGCCCAAGAGGGGCTAGCCGGATTT
The DNA here is from genome assembly GCA_032191745.1 of Picea mariana. Lineage (NCBI taxonomy): Eukaryota > Viridiplantae > Streptophyta > Pinopsida > Pinales > Pinaceae > Picea > Picea mariana. Next base: position 14,662 of record JASDQU010194878.1, on the reverse strand, counting down.
TTCGACCAAGATTTCCATTGATGCACTGGAGCTACTAACTAGTGACGTTGATCACATGTTTGTGATGGTGTCGTTTCCTTGCACAGGGTTGGATTGGCGAGGATGTCCGAGCATCCTCTTCACACCGGATGAGCCACCAGATGCTAGAGGTAATATTAGTGTTTTTTTTAAATTAATCTAGTTTTATTTTATTGTCTTACTTAATTAGAATAAAATTAATTCTAACACGTTCTTTAACTTATTTTATTAAATTTTTTAATGAAACTATTTAATTATTGTTGTGTACTATATATTTTGTAGATATTGGCGCATTCGTTGGGGACATGCCTCCTCTCCCACTAAATGTAGATGAGGAGATGACTGAGGCTACAACGGGTCAGGGTCCTCAGGTGCAGATACCCGACGACATGCTCCATGGACCAGATACTAGATTTAGGTTGGAGTTGGGCAACCAACTCTATGCACTTTTGGTTGAGGTGGGAGTCGACCCTGTGCTGATGCAAGACATCGAGGCATATCTTATGCTCTTGGAGCTTTGGAGGGAGATGCCACACGATATGATTCATCTTATGTGTCACATCATCAGAGCTACCAGGCTACTAGCAGTGAGGAGGGTTGTCGATAATACACACTCTTCCTCCAGTACCCACTTGTCCAGTACCCCATCGACCGATGAGGGTGGTCATGATCCTTCTCCATGTCCTCCTCCTCCTCCTTCACCTCACCTAGATGAACATGCATCACCTATTCCTCCATTGCATGATCTTCCACTTCCTCCTACCATCCATCATCTTCTACTATAGACTAGACCTCCACTACTATTGTAGATATGATTATCACATCAATAGGACTAGATATGCTATAACAATTATTTGACTTCATCATGATATATATATATGATGCATTTTTTCTGTTTATGTTGATGTACTTAATTTATATGTTGATGTTGATGTGTATATTGTTAGGTCATGTTAGATATGTTTGTTAAATGTGCTTGATAGATGTGTATTTTATAACAGTGTTCATTAGATGTGCATTTTTCCTATGGATAATGATGATGTACTTAATTAATTTATATGTTGATGTTGATGTGTACATTGTTAGGTCATGTTATATATGTTTGTTAAATGTGCTTGATAGATGTGTATGCTAAATGATGCTTGTTAGATGTGTGTGACGACGATGTTAGACAATGCTTGTGTTTTATTAGATGTGATCACAATGATGACACCCTTTTAGATTATTAGATTTGTGTGCAACTAGCTAATTAATGATGTTTATATGTGCTAGAGGTATATATAATTAGATGATGTTAGAGAATTTAAATGTGTATTTTAGATGATGTTTATGTTTGTTAGATGGTTATCATCATGATGTTTATTTTTATTAAATGATCTTTCGAAATTGTAGGGGTGTGTCCAATGAGTTTAGAATAGGTCAGGAAGAAGAGTGGCCAATTTAGTGGAAATTAGCTAACTGAGTGGAGAATTAGGCTTAAGAGAGAGAAGGACATGTTGAGTATAATTCAGGTCCGAGAAGGCATTGAATCCTTATATAAATCTATATATAATGTATACCTACTTGAGTAATGGGAAGGAATACTCATTGTCGAGTATCATTGAGAAAATTTATGTTTATTATGTGTGAGGAACCTCTGTCATCTTGAACATTATGTCTCTGTGGAACTAGATATTGGAAACCCTGTAGATTTGTGTAAACAATTGATGTTGCAGAGCTTAGAGTTAGTTTGCAAGATAATCGAAGATCAGGTGAGAAAGAAATAAAGATTAAGAAAGATCGTGAATGGTATTCAAGAGATCATCAATCATTGTAAAGGATCGATGATCTAATCATTGTTGCAACAATGTAATTTGAAGGAAGCGATAGGAACCATCAAATCATTCCATCGGTGAATGATAACCATTAGATCAGGGTTAATAAGGTTTAAGCCTAGGATTGAGTGGGAGTCGTCCAGTTAGTGGTAGATCAAATTTGAGTCGTCGATTTGATCGGGACAAAGAGTTGCATGACAAAGACATTGGACTTTCTATTCGAAGACATGATCGATGGAGGAGACTCATAGCACGTAATAAATTTGAACGAAGATTAATTCAAAGGGAGTGTCATGCTATCGATCTGGATCATCCATTTTTTTGGTAACATGTCAACTCAGGATTAACATGCGTAAATACAAAAGTGTTAATGTGCCACTTTGTTGGTTCACATGGACCGTTGATCTTAATCATTGATTAAAACAAAATCATTGATTCTTCCCAAGGATAAAAGCTACAGACTAAGTTTTTTTTTATTGATACAAGGTCATAACCCTTGATCATGTGAATGATTGCCACCGAGAGAGCTAACACTAAATGTTAAGCGCTTGGTTACAATAGTTGGTCATATAGTTAAGGTGCCAAGAGGAAGCACTACAAGAAAGAACGCTCAAGAGGATAAGCATTTGATCATAGCCATTGATCACATGGTTGAAGGATAAGAGCTCGAGTTTAGAGATGTTATATATACAAAAATTGCCTTTTTAGGTTGGGTTATGGTTCTAGCCATTCTTGAAGAGGAATTAGGTAAGTACCTAAGCGCTTAACCTGTTACATGATTTTAGATAGATCCTTGAACACCCCATTGTGGGTTTAATGAGCAACAGATCCACTTTAAGTTTCCATATTGCAGGAAAGACCTGGTAGGTCGCTATCAAGTGGTATCAGAGCATGTAATGCTCTTTGAAATTGGAAAAGGTAATCAGAGCAAATTAAATTGCTCGTATGGATGATTTCAGATATTGGTGCAGTGAAATCAACAAGAAAGTGACAGAGCATGATTGAGCTCTTGGGGCAAGAGAAAGAAAACTGATGTTCTTTAAGGCTACAAAGACAAGTCTCCTACTTTGACAGAAGATCAAAGGAGAAGTTGTAGAATATTTCAGAGAGATGGTATGCCCTTAAAAGATAAATTTCTTTTTAATTATTTCTGAGCAAGTGTGCTTTTGAGTATAATTGATGCAAATATATTGTATAGAGGAGCTTAGATTTAGTAAAATATGACAGGACAAGGTAGATGAATTGATTCAGAGGAATGAATCAAAATGGGTCAATATCATGAGGAGATCTTGAAGATATCAATTTAATGCGTTTGAATTAACTTTGGTTTTGTTTGCAGGTTAGAGCAGACAAGGAAAGGATTTGATAACAACTGTGACAACTAGGAGAGCTATGACATAGAACAATTGAGTTCTTGAATGAGGAAGAGCATGTGTGAGATATTGAAGGAGAAGTGTGTAAAGAACGTTAAATTATTCCAGCTAAGGTTGGATGAAGAGGAAAAGTGAATGTTCTTAAGAGAAGAAGGAAGAAACTACAGAGACAAGTCTCCTACTTTGAAAGGAGATCAAAGGAGAAGTTGCAGGATATTTAAGAGAGATGGTATGCCCTTAAAAGATAAATTTCTCTTGAATTATTTATGAGCAAGTGTGCTTTTGATTACAATTGATGTAGAGATATTGTATAAAGGAGCTTAGATTCAGTGAAATCTGACAGGACAAAGCAGATGAATTGATTCAGAGGAATGGATCAAAAGGGGTCAACATCGTGAGGAGATCTTGAAGATATTGATTTGATATGTTTGAATTAGCTTTGGTTGTGTCTGCAGGTTAGAGAAGACAAGGAAATGATTTGATAGTAGATATGACAGCTAGGAGAGCTATGACATATAATAGTTGAGTTCTTGAATGAGGAAAAGCATGTGTGAGTTTTTGAAGGATAAGTGTGGCAAGAACATTAAAGAATTCCAGCTGAGGTTGGATGAAGAGGAAATGTGAATTTTCTCAAGAGAAGAAGTGGAAACTGTAGAAGCCAAGAAGAGCAAGGAGTGCTCGGAGGAGGTTCTAAGACAGAGAGAACCAAAAGAATACCAGAAGACTAGGTTAAGGAGAAACTTAGTAAGGTATTGAGTAACATGCTATGGAGAGAGCTTGTTACAAAGGATTGAGTGCAGCCTACAAGTGGACAAGATAAAGTTCACAAGAGAAAGAGAATGGAGACAATGTATATTGATGGTCATTGCAAAGGTTCATAAGAAAGCCACAACAGAAGAAGAAAGGGTGCCAAGGAAAATGACATAAAGAATATGAATCAAGAGGAATATGACATAGAAATGAGGGAGATGAGGGAGAGGCTCATTATCATGGAGATGCTACTACAAATTAAAGTGAAAGAGAACCAGAGACAATGATGGAGGATGAAAAAAAGGGTCATGTGGCCAGTAATGCAGTTATATGAAGAGAATTTGAGGGAAATATTGGAGAAGCTAAAGTAGAGAATGAATTCTTGGATGCAGAAGGAGAAACTCAGAGAAGTTGAGTTCAAACAAATGACATTGACTAAGGAGGAATTTCACTATTGTGAACCAGAGCAAGGAGAAATCCTTGGAGATGATGATGTTGAAAGGAGACCTATTGAGAGTCTCAAATACTGTTTGGGGATTGAAGGTGAGAGACTTGCATGAATTCTCATGAACTCTTTGGAGAGTTCAAATAATCATGTGGACGTGCTGATAGAGGAAGCAAGGAAGGCTTGTAAGCCTTATGTTTTTGTAACTGACAATTTGTGTGTGATTACAGGATTAGCAAATGATGAGTCATCTGAAGATGTCATGAAGAAGGAAGAAAAATAAATGTATTTTTACATCCCTGAGAAAGGAATATATCATAATTATGTTCTAAATATGGGGGATGAGGAAACATTGTCTCATAAGGATAATGAAGGGGAATATCAAACACAATTTTTCAAAGAAAATGCTGACAGAAAGTTAGGGGGACTTGTTGTTTCAGAAAGCAAGGAGAAATTGGCTCATGGAGATAGCCAAAAGGAACTTGGAGAGAAGAATTCCGATGAAATGCTTACAAATTGGAATGAAGAGTTTGAACTATTGGAAAGATTGTTGAGGAAATCTGAGTCTGAAAAAGAGGAAATTACAACCATGAAGAAAACATGTTCACAAGTACCTAATAGTGATAGAAAAATGCTTTTAGCATCTAAGGAGGTAGAGGTAAAAATTAATTTTCAATTTAAATTAAAGGATGAAGGAATAGAAGAGAATGATGAACATGAAAAGGTGATTAGAGAAATAGATTCTGAGCTATTTTTTAAATATGAAAGGAGACCTCAAATTTAACATTCTGAGTTGATGAATTTTGAGGCAGAGATGAAGTTTCTAGAGGAATGGTTGGATAAAGATACAAGTGATGAAGGCTACAAAGGATTTGTAGGTCTGTAAGAGAAAATTGATGTCTCAATTAACAATGGCACAAGTGGAAATCAAAGGAAGAATCCTGAATATATAATGCAACAACCAATGGATAGTAGCAACAACAACAAAATTCAGCAACAAAACAACAAATTGCAGAGTATGTACCAACACAAGGATAAGATGGACATTGATATTGAAGAATTGAGGATTCTGACGGTGAAGATGTCTCAGAGAAGACATGAAGGAACAAAGAAGATCTACATCAGTAGAGAAAATGGATAATTGCAGACAACAACCCTACAATAGGACAACAACGCAATCAAGCAACAATATAAATTTTGGGATTCACGAGGATTTCAACAGATGGAACTCATGATTAGGAGATAATGAACATTTTTGTTCCTTGGGAGTCTAATGTAGGAGCATCATACCTCCAAAATCTTGTACAGTTTGTAGAGACCTAGGGGGTATTTCATTTACTAGGGATTGGGTCCCCTAAGGGTTGATTTATTGTATTTTTCTATGTTTTGTTGGTTTCTAGAAGAGAGACATAGGATTTGAGAGTGAGGGGATATAAATGCTCTCAAATGTATGAGAATAAGAGAGGGATTGGGAAATGAGAGAGATATTATGAGGGTGAGATAAATCTTAAGATCTCATAGGGATTTGTGAATCCTAAAGATAGGAGTTGAGTGAGAGGTTTGTGGATATGAGAGGATCCTTAGAGATTGATTGTTGAGAGGATTGTGGATCTGAATCGGAATTGGTTTCAAAATAATTTTGTATATTATTGTAAGCCTTAGAGGCATTAGGGGTGTGGCCAACAAATGTAGAATAGGCTAGGAAGAAGAGTGGCCAATTGAGTGGAAAGTAGCTAACTGAGTCAAGTATCATTGAGAAAAGTTTTTTTTATTATCTGTGAAGAGCCTTTGTCATCTTGAACATTATGTCTCTATGAAACTAGACATTGGAAACTTTGTAGATCTGTGTAAACAATTAATGTTGCAGAGCTTAGAGTGTGTTTGTAGGATAATTGAAGCTTAGGTGAGAGAGAAATGAATATTGAGCAAGCTCGTGAATGGGATTCAAGAGATCATCAATCACTATAAAGGATTGATGATTTAATTATCATTGTAGCAATGCAATTTGAAGGAATATACATGAACCATCAGATCATTCCATCAGTGAATGATAGTCATTAGATTAGGGTTAATAAGGTTTAATCCCAAGATTGAGTGGGAGTCATCCAATCAGTGGTAGATAAAATTTGAGTCCTCGATTTGATCAGGATTTGAGGAGACTCATAGCGCACAATAAATTTTCACAAAGATTAATTCAAAGGGAGTGTTGTGCTATCGATCTGGACCGTCTATTTTTTTGGTAACATCTCAGCTTAGGATACGTTGAAAAATAAAAAATTGTTAATGCGCCACTTTGTTGGTTCGCGTGGGCTGTCGATCTCAATCATTGATTAAAATAGAACCATTGATTCTGCCCAGGAACAAAAGCTATAGACTAAGCATTTTTTTTATTGATATAATGCCATAACCCTCGATCGTTTGAATGAGTGAGACCAAGAGAGCTAGCGCTAATGGTTAAGTGCTTGGTTATGACAGTTGGTTAATTATATGTTGTTGCATATATATATAATTAAAAAAATTAATTAAATAACTCATTCATGGTTTAAAATATTCATAACTCAAATGATCAAGCAAGGAGATACAATGCAAATCTTAAAATTTCCCTAAGATATTTAAGGATCAAAGTCATATCACTAAAAAATGTTCTT
>JASDQU010194877.1:0-19787 GCA_032191745.1 Picea mariana | reverse complement strand
CTAGTAACTCTTTTCTAGGGCTCTATTACACCAACATTAAGCTAGGCTAGCGCTTTGGAATAGGCAGAGAGATACATTCTTCAAAGCACAAAACACACAATAGCATCTTGTGTTAAGGAGTGTCAAATTCCATTTGCAACATTTTGTCCTAGGAAGCCCTTCTCACACAAGGGTCAAACACGAGGTCGCATTGATATTGACAGAGTCACTCACCCTGCTTTGTTGATAGTAGTGTAGAGATTGTACGTATTACAGGGGTCACTTAGAGGTATACCCACAATGATGAGTGGAAGCCTCTTGAGTTTATTTCGGGCTAGATACCCTGCCCTTGCATGTGGATCGGACTGTCGACTGTCCCCCCAGGATTTATTGTTGTCGGTGGTAACCTTAGTGGCCTATCTTTTTAGGGTCTTACACAAGGTGACTGTGAAGGGGCAAGTCTTCACGGTACCTGGAATCGACGTTGGCCAAAATCACTCAGGCTCCTTGGAGGGTATACCCATGATTATGTGTGGGAGCTTGCACCAGGGTGTAAGTCCGTTAAGTAGGTCGTCAGCGTAAGTTTTCCACCCTAGCCCAAGCCCTTCTCGTCTTGTTGTTGCGACGTTGGATTTCATCACCAACTAGTGACTTCGGAATTAGAAGGTCCTATTTACTTGGTATTTTTTCCTAGATTTTGTTTACTAGCACATGTTGTTTGTTTACCCAAGTTGACCATAGGTTTGTTCTTTGTAAGTTTGTAACTCGTTCACAATAGACCCTCCACGTCGTTCACGTAGAATGCAAGGCTTACCTTTGGAAAACCTGGAAGGTTCTCAACCCCTGCCTACAATCTCACCTAAGGGCTCTCCTCAACAGAGTGAATTCCAAGATGTCACCACTCCACAAGTGGAAAGAACTGACTCTCTAGAACATTTTCGAATTACCAATTCTCGAGAGGACTTTTGACTTCACCCCAATTTTGAGAGACATATTATGCGAGTGAATTCTTCTGGAGACTTAGTTGTTTTGTCTTCTGGATCACCGACTAGACCTTTTCCAGGACCTGAAGGATAGGATCCTTTTTGGTCTGCTGGCATTTTTAGACGGGACCTTTTTGGTGCAGGATCAGGTGTTGAAATCACTATCTCAATTGTGTTCCCCGAAACTTCTGACCCAGACACAGTACCATTTACTACTGCTTATTATTTTCCTGGTACAGACACTCCATGAGCTGACCACATATTGACCTTCTCTATATAAATGGTCCATTACATGGACACTACGAGTATTCACACTGAGATTACAACGGCTAGTCAATCCCCCATCAGCACACTGCTCTCGCCCAGTGTCACCCCGACACTTCCACCCGGATACCATGCGTTGAATGCTTCTATTCCCACTCCTACGCAAACCCCATCCAAAAATCCTGGTGGTCCCTCTTCTTTTGGGCACTCCCCTCCTGTATTCATTCCGACACTTCCTCAACCCCCTTTCGGAGGACCTTTCTCATCCTCTATTGGCAACACTAATCCTAGTGGCACTATTCCGTCATTCACACCAAATTACTAGATTCCTGTTGGTAGAAAATTTTACCAAGGAGGTTTGACTCAACCCCCTCTTATGGGGAAAATTCCTATTGGAACAAAAATCCAAATTGGAACGCAACCCCCAATTGGAACTCAACCCCTGATTGGAGGACAACTCCCACCGAATCCACCCTATGGACAAAACATACCTCCATCCTTGGCCCAATATTGGAATCATCTGATACAACATAATCCTCAATCGACTGGGGGGAAACATATTCTAGCTACATACATTATACCCCCTAGTATAGGCCAACCATATCCAGGTACGTCCAATCCTATTTGGGGCTTAAATGCTCAAACTCACGTCCTTGTACAAGGATACAATCCCATGAGCTACTTTCCTCTACAACCACCCCCGAATCTGCCTAGGTCTTCACATTATATGCAGACTGCTTATGGTCCCACTGGTTTGCCGATGGGACTCCCTCTCCAAAGCCACCAGTACCCACATGTGAATAGATAGTTACCCTTCTTGGCCACTTTGGACCTCCCGGATCTGTCGAGGATTTTAAACGATCCAATTCGACACTCTCCCTAATGGCCTACTATACCATCCAAGCTACCATCCGACATCCCTAAATTCGATGGAAAAGTGGGAGAGGACCTGAACAAACACGTCATGACTTTCCATCTCTGGTGCACATCCAACTCCTTTATGGGTGACTCTATATGATTACATCTTTTTCAAATAACTCTCACAGGTTCTACTGCGAAGTGGTATATAGAATTACCACGAGGTTTCTTCGCCGACTTCAACACCCTAGCCATGGCTTTCCTCACCCACTACCAGTTATCGATCCGTTATGAAACGGGGACCGAGATTTTGAGTTCTTTCAAACAAAACAAAGCCACTCATATATCCGATCACATTCATGAGTCGTGACGGAGACGACGTCTCATCAAACTCGAACTTCCCGATCAATTGCTGGCCGAGTGGTTCACAAAATCATTTGTGAATGACATCAGTCATGACATCGACATGGATGGAGTTGTCATGGAAGAACAAGCCATAAGTCATGCTCAATACCTTGACCTCGTTTACTCACAAACAGGTACCCTTTACAACTTACTACTTGATGCACCTCGTCCTTCCACTTCCACCACTTCAACTACCCCAACTGCTTCTCATGCAGCCGATGTTGTGATTGGTACTTTCCATGCCCAACCACATTCTGCCTCAAGCACCAACCCCAAAACTACTTCTTATAATGTTCAAAATGATCCGTCTCCTACCCCTCCCACCGACAAGACTTCTGAGGTAAATGTGGTTCAATCTACCCCAGCCGGTAAAAACAAATCCAAAAAGGGAAGGGGTAAAAATAAGGAGGACAAAAATACTTCTCAAGCAGAGTGAACCAAAAATCCACCTGTTTACGATAGGAATAAGCACAAACCTTGATACCCTTGTCTTATCTGCGGTGATGATCACTACACGAAGGATTTTCCATNCCCCCAAACCACCCACTCTGGCCGTCTTGTCCCAACCCTTCCCCTCTCAACAACAGGCCCAATTGGTCATCCATGACCAACCTTCCCCTTCCACTACATTCTATGTATTGATGTGTACTGGCAATTCAAAGAAGAATGACATTGCACTCACCACTCGAGCCAAATATTATTCTCCCTCTAAAGAGAAGGTTGATGATCTACCTTCATCATTGGTAGAACCTTCTCCCGCGACTCCACCTACCAACGGTTCTCTTCATATCGAACGACTGGGCATTGACACAGTTCTTCGACCTCCTCCAAAGGGCATCGTTCGAAAATTGGCTTTCAATCCTCATGCTCGTGCTGCCCAAAACTACAGCATTGTTGAAGATTTGGCCCAAGCACCCTTTGTGATGTCAGCCCTCGAAGTCCTTCAAAGTTTCCATACACAACAGAAGGCACTGTTGAAAGCTATCCGTGGAATTGACCCGACAAACATGAACTGAATAATATTTGACTTGGAAGATCACATTCCAAGGTTACCCCCTCAACTCGCATTCCAAATCCAAGTAATTGTCTCTGACAAAAAAATTTGTCGAACTGTTATCGACAAGGGTGCCTCGACATGTGTCATGTTTGTTACCTGCTGGAAAGCCATCGACTCTCCCTCTTTGAATGAATCCCATAACACTCTCAAAGCCTTCAATGGCTCTAGTTTTAAGCCCTATGGTGTCCTTCCTTCGTTGCCAATCATGCTAGAAGGCAAAACGGTCCAGGTCGAAGTAGAAGTCTTTGACGCTCCTCTCGATTACAATCTTCTTCTTGGCCATAGCTGGATCGATTCCATGCACACAGTTGTGTTGAATCTTTTTCGTGTCGTGTGTTTCCCACATCAAGGAAAGGTAATCACCATCGACCAATCAACCTACTTTAACTCAGATACACGTACTGGCAACATACCATTCATCGCTAAAACCCCACTGGGTTATGAGAATGTCAGTGTGGGTCTTCTCAAAGACTCCTCGTTAATGGGCACTTTCCCCATTCCACCACCCAATGTTCCACACTCATATGTCGCTTCAATTAACATGATCTCCACCTCAATTCATGAAACCCCTGTGTCTCATGACCCATGGCCAGTACCTGACCCTGGCGATCATCTTAGTTACAATGACAAAATGCCATTAAGTTTGGTCGAATCCACCTATCAGGCCATTCAATCGGCAACCCCTTCTACCCCCTCTCTTGGTGAGTTATCTCTAGATCCTTTCCATGTCATTTTTCCCATAGACGAGATGATCATGTCTGTCATGGAAGACACCCCTTGGGACGATGGGCATCACCGTTCCATCCTCTTCCTAGAGCAACATACCATCGAGAACTACCAATGGATCTCGACCCCGTCGACTGTTGTTGTCATTTCAACCATTCTCGAGTCCACACACGATGTGTTTTTCGAAGGGAAATTAAGAAATATCTCACCCACTATTCCCCTCGACATATCCGTCAAGCCTGGAATTGTCGAAAATGTGCATATCAGAGCTTCGTATTCCCCTGACGAAATCGTCACCTACACGCCACTTTTCAGAGAGTTTCATGACGTCTTCGCGTGGAGCTATGAAGAAATGCTGGGTATCGACCCCGAAATTATGATACATGAGATCAAGACATATCCCGATGCTAAACCCGTCTGGCAACGCCTTCGTCTAGTTCACCCACGTAAAGAAGCTGCTATCAAGCTTGGAGTCGAGAAACTTCTAAAAGCTAGATTTATTTACTTGGTGGCCCTCACTGACTGGGCTTCCAATCTTGTCCCGATTGACAAGAAACAAGACATGATTCATGTATGCGTTGATTATAGGGATATTAACAAAGATTGTCCTAAAGAAAACTTTCCTCATCGATCAGATTGTCGACGATTGCGCCAGAAGCGAAATCTTCTCTCTGATGGATGGTTTCTCTGGATATAATCAAATCAATATTGTTCTCGAGGATTAACATAAGACTGCTTTTATTTGTCCTTGGGGCACTTTCGCCTATCGGAAACTCCCTTTTGGTCTCAAGAACGCTGGTGCAACTTTTCAACATGCTATGTCTTATGCCTTCCATGATATCAAGAACATCATGCAACCATATCTTGATGACTCACCCACTCATTCTATGCTCCGAGTCGATCATCCAATCCACTTCTGAGCCATTTTCGTTCGATTTCAGTTTTACCACATACACTTGAATCCTCACAAGTGTGTTTTCTGCATGGAATCCGACCAACTTCTAGGCTTTATTTTTTCACATCAAGGGATCAGGGTAGATCCTTTAAAGGTCGAGGCGATCCTTAATCTCCCTCCTCCTTCTACACTTCGCCAGTTACAAAGTTTGCAGGGGAAAGAAAACTTTCTTCTTCGTTTCATCCCGAACTACGCCGAGATAACTCATGGATTTATGCGGCTACTCGAAAAGGGGTCCAAGTTCATATGGGATACCATTGCAAACAAAGCCTTTGAAGCTTTGAAACTATCCCTGACACGTGCTCCGCTTCTCTTCCCCCCTGATTACAGTCACGATTATTTCCTCTACCTCGCAGCCTCAGATTACACCATTGGTATGGTTCTCGTCCAAGAGGATGATTCTCACGACGAACATGTTATCTATTACTTGAGTCAAAGTCTAACGCCTATCGAAACCAAGTATTTACATGTCGAAAAACTGGCCTTGGTAACCGTCCAAGCAGTCCAATGCTTCCGACACTATATCCTCTCGTGCAAGACTACAGTGATTTCTAACTGGAATCCTATGCAACACATTCTCAAACATCAATTGCTAGGGGGGAAAATACTCCAAATGGATTGTGATACTTCAGGAGTTTGACCTGGAATTCGAACGATCCAAGTCCAAGAAGTCCCTAGTGTTTGTCGAGTTGATATGCGACTTTCCCTACTCTCAAATGAAAAATGTAGCAACTGATTCATTACCTGATGAATCCCTTTTCCTCATTAGTTCCAATGATATTTGGTATGGTGATATCATCATATATCTCCAAACCCAGACTTTCCGTCCCAATTTGTCCAGTACTGACCGGCATCGAATATGCTACCAAGCCCGTCAATATATTATCCTCGGGAACACTCTTTATCGTCGAGGGATTGACTCAGTTTTTTGACCCTGCCTCATGTTCAACGAAGCTAAGAAAGCCTTAAATGACTGCCATTCTGGAGCCTGTGGTGGTCATATGTTTGGGTATGCTACTTCCCAGAAGATCTTATGCACAAGATATTTTTGGCCTTCTTTATTTAACGACTGCATAATCGCTGTCCAAAAATGCCATGCTTGCCAGACCTATAATCATATGATACGGTCACATCTCGCTCCTATTCACCCTGTGGTCTCCATTGGTCCCTTTGCGAAATGGGGCATTGATTTCATGACATGTCACCCCCACTCGGCCGGGGGGCATGGATACATTATTGTAGCCATAGATTATTTTACGAAATGGGTCGAGGCAATGCTGACATTCGACAATACTAGAAAGACTGCAGTATTATTCATTTTCAATCACATCATAGCTTGTTTTGGTGTTCCCCAGGCTATCATCACTGATAATGGTAGCCACTTTAGAAACTTCATGATGTCCAAACTCACTGAAAAGTTGGGTCTTCGCCATGAAAACTCAACGCCCTATTACCCACAAGCCAACGACCAAGTCGAAGAGATTAAAAAAGTTCTCATAACTATGCTCTGACGAATGATAGGGATTCATAAAACAAGTTCACAATGTTTTTTTCGGCATTGTGGGCTTACCGGACATCTGTTAAGTCCGCTAATGGGTTTACACCTTTCCGGTTAATCTATGGTTTGGAAGCCATTCTCCCGATCGAATGCGAGATACCCTCTTTAAAACTAGTTGTTGAACTCCTACCAAACATTTCTGCCGAGGAAGAACATCTATTGCATCTGATGCGATTAGATGAAACTTGATGCGATGCTACCCTAGTCATAGAAGCCCAGAAGAAATGTGTCAAAGCCCAATACGACAAGCATGTCAAGCCTCGTATTTTCTCCGAAGGAGATTTGGTTCTCCTCTACGAACAAGATCGAGATATGCTAGGAGCTGGAAAATTTGAAGCCATGTGGAGAGGTCCTTATATCGTTAGACGAGTTTTGGAAAAAGGATCTTACGAGTTAGTAGATTACGATGGTATCCATTTGAGTGAACCCAGAAATGGGTTGTACTTGAAGAAGTACTATGCATAAGATCACCTCTGCATGAGTACTTGTATTTTTATTGTATCATACTTCTTGTGTGTTACTGTAGTTTGCTTTTGTCGTTATCTGGTCTCTACCCTTATGTGACATTGTGTTTGATTTCCAGATGTCGGAGTCTTTGCTACCCCACATTGGCTTCACTGATGGTGCTATCCATAGTAATCAGAACCTTGCTTTTGTTGCCTAGGAAATTTACGCCCCTACAAATGAACTTGTCACTCTACTAGGTGTGTGCCTTGGCCGTGCAACCAACAATATTGCAGAGTATAGCACCGTTATCAAGTTGTTGATTGATGCTATCTCACTCGGTATCTGTCACTTGGTTTTGCGACTCAATTCGCAGCTCGTAGTACTACAGTTAAGTAATGTCTATGCTATTCGGAGTCCTACTTTGTTACGGGTGTATTTGCGAATTTGCCTCTTGGAACGTTATTTTGATTATATTGAATATCAACATATTCCTAGATGTCTAAATACATTAACTGATGCATTAGCTAACTATGTATTAGACAGAAATTTGGGTCATTTATAAATCAATCACATCAACTTTCACACAACACAAGATAAACCGGTAGAATCCGTATGTATATATAACGATCAAAAAAGTTTTTACAAAAAGTTCTGTCCGAGGACCAAAATTTCAAAATATGAAGCTCATAGCTTCTACAAAGTGACGTCATGGATGACGTTCATGGTAACACATGACTGCCCGGGTGACCCTACGAAGTAGTCGGCCAATGGACTCTGACACTCCCACTGTATGACACTGATAACATCATGGAACCTCCCCAAGTGGCATGTCTGGAATGTCTATTGTCAAACCCTCCAGGTTTTGTTCCACTACTTCATATTATTCAACATCCCACCGTGGAACTGGAGTCACTTCTCCTCATCGCTGAATAGGAGAAGTAACAGGTGGTTGATAAGGCCCCACATCTGTGTCATTAAAAAAGAAGTTTTGTAATTAGACCTTGGACAAACATAAAAACATTTGCATATAATAAAATTCACAAAAACATTGAAAAAGTAAAAAATGTGTACTTCTTACCAAGTTCCCCCCACTGAGCGTCCTCGGGCAGAGCCAAGTCCAGATCTCCTCAGAAGTCCAACCCGACATAGGCATAATCATCGACCATCAACATCTGTGGTCGCAACCAGTCGAAGAAGGCATCATTGTATTTGATAATTGGTCCAACTACGTGTTGGGCCATGTGCTGACACCACCTTAGCATTCTTGGATCTGCCAGAGTCGGTAAACCCCACTCAACTTGCAACCTCAGCAAGGGAACCCTCTCAAGAAAGAAGGAAACCAACAACGACCCGTACCCGAATTTCTTCAAGTTGCCTTGCTTGCATTTAGTTAACTGCCTCTTCATGCTACGAAGGACTGTGTCTGCCCAATTAAAAACCTGAGGCTCAGTACACTCTATGGCATACTAAAAGTAGTTTTAGAGAGCCATGTGAGGAGCAACGCTCCCAGCTATACAAGCAATGGTGAACAAAATAGTGCGAAGGGTCAAATCCTGCACCCCCCAAATGGCTACCTTTCCTTTGCTCCTTTCCACCTTTGGAACACAGTGCAAATGGCAGTATTCACTCATAGGTAGCCCACCACCTCTGCTACTAGTCAAGCTCGCATGGTACCCACACCGTGATAGTCCTGTTAAGAAGTAAATGTCCTCAATATCCAAGGACAATGTGTGGACCCCTACGTGGAATACTTGTTGGTGTGGGTCCCACATATGCACAAGGTACTGCAATAGCCTGACTTGGGCCCTCATACCCGGGATGTGAAATAATTTCAGGAGACCACAGTCTCGCAAAGAGGCAAATTTGCCTGGGTAATTCCTGGCAATCGCATCATCTTATTCATGCTCTCTTTCACGCCATTCCAGAACCATGGCGATAGCCAAATACCTGCATAAGAAACATAAGAAGAAGGTCAACAACTCTATTCAACATTTGGTATCTTTTTCATTGAGCAAACTTCAAAGAATTTTTTCACTTTGTGGTTCTCGCAGATGCCCTTTAGGCATAGTGAGAGGTTCTCGTAGGTGCCTTTGGGGTCACCTGTGAGAATGATGCATTCTCGCAGGTCCTGTGTGGCTGGCTTGCGAGAATGGATGAGCACAATTTTAGCCCCTAAAACAAACTCAAAAACATGATTTTTACCAATGAAAATGAACAATCAAACCATGAAAAGATAGAGGACAAGGAGCTTATATCACTGCCAAAGACTGTTCATCGAATGGATGCTCATACCTCTTGTAATCAAGCACCAAAATTCAAGGGCAAAAGAGGGGGTTTGGACTAAAATATTGGTAAAGTTACAATGACTATGGTAAAAAGAACTTTTACCCCCTTATATTTACTTTTACCATTTGTTATTGGTTTTTATAATTGTTTTATTTATTAAAACCTAATGCCTAATACCCTTGTGAGTGTGACTTTTGCAGACATGACGAATTCCATGTTCATACACAGGGATACGAATATTTTTTCTCTTTTTCATCGCGTGTTTTGATTGTTTTTTATGGTTTTTGTACAAAACCTTGAGCTTGGTCTTTTTCCGTTCTCGTGCTCGAAAATACATGAGAACACGATCGAGCACATTTTTATCACTTTTTTGGGCTCAATAAGGTTATACGAAAAAGGAACCCCCCTGGAGTCCTCTTTAAGCTTTTTTCAGACTCTCTAAACATGAAAATATTACCGAGCGACCTTGTTATTTTCACATTCGTTAAAGTATTTGAAGAAAGCATCTGGTGGGTGATAATTTATCTCTTTTTCGGTATCGTAAGACTATTTTACAAAAAAGGAACTGAGAGAGTTCTCTTTTAAGTGTTGTTCCAGACTCTATAATCGTGAAAAACCTTCAAGTTTTCTATCTTTGGACTCATTAAACAAACATTGACAGATCCATAATGGGACCGAACCACTCCTTCCTAGGGTTCGTTAAACATACTCTGAAGGACTCATCTGAAGGATGAGCTTACATCAACAAGCATATGTTATCCTCCTCAAGCTTGCGTAAAAATAAAGAGGTACTCGCCATAAATGGTGGGGGAAAATTTGGGAAAGGGATGTGTTTTCATATTCATATTAATTGGCAGTAAGTGTTGCTCTTAAACATGACACCCCCCTATTCATTATTTGAAGCCGGTTTGGAAAATCCATTTGTCTCTCATTTGATTTGCTACAAGGTCATATCCTGAGTCATCTCTGAGTCAATGCTGCCAAATCATTGGTCATGTCATCCATATGTTCAAGAGAAGTTCATCTGAAACCTCTATTGAGTCGGCCATCTGCAGTTGTCCATTCTCTCAGTGTCGGCCTTCCCTGTGTCCAGTCCAACTTACATCATACTTTGTTTCATCTTCAAAATATGCTACTCATTTTATATCATTGATGGGGCATACATCAAGGCCCTCCTGTGATGAGTTTTGTTCCGTCGACTCCAGCTCATTATCCGAAAACAATACTTAGAAATTCGTTGGTACCTTGGATCTTGCATGCCTCAATGGCAGGTTTTCTCGCTTTCAACAGTGGGTTTTCATCATTGACCCCTGATTGAAAGATTCCATCAGATGTTCAACCTCAACTCATTTATTCACATTCAGTGGATTGTACTAGTGTACCTTGGGAGTCATTGGCATTAATGGTGATTTCCCTCACACTTGTTAATGGTTTCATCAATGATTGGTAATCAAGTGGTTTCTACCATGTTTGAATTCGACACATGTAATCACATGGTTAGATTCATACTTTTGGGTGACGGGATTGAAGACCCTGGATCTTATCTCTTTGGTCTAGGTTGCGATGGAATATGTATAATTTACCGACACATAGATCCACTGTGTATGTCTCATGGCTATGTCGTCTCTATTTGAATTCTCTTGCATGGATCCACAGTGTATTTTTGGTGGCTATGCGATATTTTGACGACGTGGATCCACGGTGTATGATTGGTGGCCATGAAATATGTTTACGATGTCATCTGTCCGTGATTTGAGTATGGGAATTCCTACCTCAGAACAAGTATGATATTCTGCAGATGCTTGATTATTCCCAGGTTTTCGATTAGGTGCGCTCCTAGTTTCCAACACACATGCAGTTTACAAATTATTTCGGCTGCCACTGATTTCGGCCTCATACTTTGGGGGGAATTATGTTACCCATGATTTTGGTCATCTTGATGGTGTATTGATGATGGTGTACTCAAGCTCTGAACAAGAACTTTCTCTTGAGAAAAGTGACATTCATCTCCTTCTAGAAAACATATTTTTGAAGAGAGTTCGTAAGCTGCTTATAGCCTAGGGTGTGAGAATGGCCCATTCTCGCAGGCCACCTTTAGCTAGGGTGCGAACTTCTCACATTGTGCTCTATACCTAGGGTGAAAACTTGTTCTCAAGCTTGGAAAAAGATGAAGTCTCAATGGTTCTAGAAGGGAATCTTCTAGAAAATGGGTTGGCATTCGAATGGTTATCATTTTACTGGCTTCCCTGATTTGGTGGGATCATTCTCATCCATGCAACCATCTCATCCTCTTCTATATATTGAAAGGATTCTCATGGAAAAGGTTAAGCAAGATTAATTGGAGAATTGGTGAAGGAATTGTGTGAAGAATTCAGCTTGAACAGGAGCTTGGAGACTCTAGCAAGTCTATCAAGAGGATTTGAATCTTCTTCATGCAAGGATCGGGCAAGTGTGTGTGTTGGAACCAAGATTCACCGAAAGGAATCTTGCGAAATCAAGGCGATGAGGTTGTATCTTCTACTTTCGATTAATATGATACAATGGCATGTCCTTTTACCATAAAGTCGTTCTTACTTTATTGTGTAATTCCTTGATCATACACATAAGTTGACGATTGAATACATTTTTCTATCTTCACTTTGGTTGCTTTGTGTTGTCCTGGTCTTGACCCCACGAGAGCACCGGAGCGAAGAGGGAGCAACAAAGACCCAAGGAAGTGATACAAAGGTATGTCACTTGTTCCTCCTTACTAGCTATTTCAATGGTTGTAACTTAGGGAAAGAGTCATGTTCTGTCCTATTTTGTTCTAGATTCAAGTGGATCTAGGGAGATCTGTTAGTGTCCACACCTACCGATTAGTCCAATAACAAAATTGGTGACTCCACTGGGGAGTCCTTCGAAGTAGATTTATTCAAGAGTTCATTGAGCAGGAGGCTCTGATGAAGTAGTAGGTCGAAGCATTTTGAGCCAAGCTTGAGGCCTTCGAAGCAGAGTTGCCCAGATCAGTGTGACTCAGGACAAGTCATAGGTGAGTTTTGGGGGCTTTTTGGCCCTCCACCAAGTTTTGGAGAAACTTGGTCATGTTTGACCATTTTTGGGACTTCGATAGGTTGGTCGAAGATGAAGCGCCAGGTGAAGCAGAGATCGCAGGATCTCGCCCCCTTTTATGGAATTTTTGGGTTTAGGGTTTATGTAATGGGTATGGGATGTCAGTCCATGGGTCTTACCCATGTTTAGGCCCCTTTTGTAATATATAAATAGATAGCTAGTCGATGTAAGAAGGAGTCAGTTGTAAGCCAGTGAGCTAAGTGCAAATAGTTGTAAATTCTTTGTGCATATTGTGTGTTGAGAACTTGCAGAGCTAAGTGCAAGTGATTGGAAGAAGGCTTTATGCTGTGCCAAGCTCGGGGAAGGAGGATATGGAGAGGTTCACGCCGATATATTGTCCTCTGCAGAGTTGGTTTTGTGGCTCTGTGCATTGAAATAAGATAATAAAGAGAAGAAGAGTTGGTGGACGTAGCCCCACACTAGGGGTGAACCACGTATATCCTGTGTTGTGATTGCTTTGTGTCATTGATGTGATTTATGCTTAGAGATGAATACTTATGTATGTTATATGCATATGATATAGTATCTTAGTTCTTAGTAACTTGGATGAATGCTAGATCTATTGATGCTATTTTCTAAATGGTCAGATATGCTTAGATCTTGTTGAATATTGCATTGTTCTGTAATTAGGGTTTTACCTGGGATGTGAATAAAGGGTTAAATACTAACGAATTTTAATTGCTAAGTGATCTGTTAAGTATTATGATCACATATTTGTGTCCCATCTAGGTTGCAGACACTTGAGTCCTACAACCCCCCTACCTCTACCTCGGGTGAGACTTCATCTGCTTCATAGGTGTTGTTGAAAGGGCTGGTAGTTAGGGTTTTTGTTGGTGCGTTGAACCTTGGGTCTGCCCCTATGCCAACAAGATGCCTCTATGGTTATCGAGGCAAATAAAACATGTTTCAAGGTCTAGTACGATAAGTTTGTCTGTCCTCAGTTGTACATTGAGGGTGACTTGGTCCTCTTGTATGATCAGGCCAAAGAACCACTGGGGTCAGGCAAGTTTAAACCCATGTGGCATGGTCCTTATACCGTGCAATGTTTTCCAGAAAAAGGAGCCTATGAGTTAGAATATTATGAAGGGAATATGTTGGTCGAGCCCAGGAATGGGCTCTACTTGAAAAGATATTATGCTTGGGCCCCAAGCATGGGTAGAAATCTTTGTATACTCATGTAATTTAGTGTATATATCTTTTCCCTTTATTTTCATCTTCATCTTTCTTATCAATTTTTCCCTTGGTTGGAAAATGTCAACAGATTCTTCGGTCTACCTAGGATTCATAGATGGAGCCAGTCATCATACACTGAACTTGGCTTCCACTGCTTGGGTGGTTTACTCACCCGAGGGTCTTCTGGTGTCTTTAAGTGGTGTATGCCTAGGTCCATCCACGAATAATGTGGCCAAATATAATGCCATTATAGAAATTTTATGCGATGCTATCTCACATGGTATTCGCTCTTTAGAGGTTCGATTGGATTCCCAGTTAGTAGTATGTCAGTTGAACGACAGTTACAGCGTGCATGATCCTACTTTACTCTGACGATTCCTATGGGTATGTATTTTAGAACGAAAATTTTATTTTATTACGTATTATCACATTCCTAGGAGTTCTAATCATGTATCTGATGCTTATGCTAATTTCATTTTAGATTCGCATTTGTCACATAACCAAAGAAGAGAAAACAATCTCATCAAATGTACACATTGTAAAATATAAGTAAATCCAAAGATCCCTGTTTTTATATATTTCAGAAAATATGGTGTTTATAGTACAAAATTGGGGCTAATACCCTCAGTACACATATACGGTTGGTACTACAATATCCATGAAATATACACATGTGGTGCTAAATGTGTGTCATGGTAACAAACTACGGTGTTTGCAAGACATTGAAAGAGTCGTACCCAACCTTTGGGCACACCAACCACTTTTTGTTGCATGGCTTCCAATAGATCCTCTGCCTGAACCATGGGAATCATATGAGTCAAACGAGACAGGTTTCCCTGCATATTTTGTAGGACTCTATCATATTATCCTCCTGCCACCTCATCTCCCTGGTTCCTTCGTCGATGTCAAGGAAGACCTTTTGGCTGTCGCAGACCCATGTCTGCATTACAACGTATCTAGTTAATACTTAAGCACCATCCCAAAAATATTTTTTTTCTACTATACAAAAATAAAAAAAAATGAAACATTTGAATTTTTTTGACATACCTATGTCCCCGTAGGTGTCCCTTGGTGGAAGTGGCATGTTTGGATCTCCTCTGAAGTCGATCCCCATATAGGGATAGTCATCCAGAGCGATGACCTGTCGCTGCCACTAGTAGAATAAATCGTTGTTGTAGTGTGTAGGCACCCTACCTCCCCCCTTCCATCTCATTACCTCAGTCCACCGTGCCATGGCTGGATCACGAGGTCCTCTTGGAAGAATATCAACTCTAGGTCCCAAACCTGGAACCTGCTTGAAGAATAAACTACATAAGATAGATGCAAACCCAAAATTCCTCTTACTCGCCTGTTTGCACTCTGTCAACTGGCTCTTCATATTTTCCAGTAGTGAGGTACACTAGTCATATATTGTGGGTCTCAAACACTGTACTRCATAGAACATGAGCGACATCKATGCCTGKTACAATGAGGCTGAACCTATGATCCTAGTCAATATGAGGACAACAATCTTYAGGATGAGATTGTTTATCTCTCGTATTGGGAGTTGACTCCCAACCTTCAGAGTCCTTGCTACACATTGGGCATCTATCTACTCCTCTATTTTCATTCCTCTCTCTGCTCCCCATGATTTGAGGTTTACAACCTCTCTCGGACATGATAATCTAGTCAAAATGAAGATATCCTTTACTTTAATCCTCAATGGTTTCCCATCGAAGTTAAATCTTTCACTCTCAGGGCCCTAGTAACCCATAAGCATCTCAAGAAACCTCACCTGGGCCCTCATCCCTTTGAGTGCCCAAAATTTATATAAGCCACATCTCTTCAAGGCCATTTGGACCCCCAAATATCGGTCCACATCAACATCAACCTCCTCGTGCTTTCTTTTCCTCCATTCAATAACCATCCTGCCAAAGGAAAGCCAAAATTTGAGTTAGAAACCATAAAAATCATTGAATGCGTGCTTGTACGTGAGTTGATTCACTTACAGTCACATATAGGGCTTGGTATATGTTCCATGTGGTTTGGAAAAGTGCTTATAACCCATCGTATACGTGACCCAATAAGAGACAACCTACGTATAGAAAATTTCACAATTTACGCCCTAAATTACTCAAAATTTGGAACCTAATTAAAAATTTTAATCCACTAGAAATGAAGAGGAAGGGAAGAAGAGCTACCTAGTCCAAACGGTTTCTGATTTCACTTCCCGACGCTCCCACAATCACGAGTTGAATCTCAGAGGTATTTTAGTCCAATGTTCACTATTTGGGTAAAAAATCAAAATGACATAGTAATTTTTGGTTTTTGTTACTATTTATAACAATTTTTACCCACTTTCTATAGTTTTGAGTCATTTTTTTGCTTAATGGACTAATACAAAGGTGGATTGAGTTGGTTTTTGTATTTTTTACTAGGGCTTCTTGCAGATTCTAATGTTATGTTAGTCGTTCGTCACCACAATCAGGTATTTTCATTACCCAACATATATGATAGATATCCATTCCATCATGCATTTTTGCATTATCCTATAACTGTCACATTTTCCTTAGGTACTAACCCATTTGTTGTGACATAGAACCTTCCATATATTATAAGTAGTTTCGTTATCAAGTGGTAGATACTTACTGAACATGGGTGCCCTAGTTAGATTCCCTGCTTCATTTGGTTCCCATGCAAAGTTTTTTCCATAGGACTGGGAGTCCCTCATAGCTAGTACATGAATTTATGCTGAGCCTCATTCTTCACTCATAAACATGTTTCCTTATACCTCAAGGAATCCCAATTGAGTTTAATTTAAGCTCTTTTCCAACTTGTCTTCAAAAAGAGAAAATATTTTTGAGTGAACTTGTCTCCTTGACACTCATAAATTGGATTTGAAAGGATGTCTATTTGGCACAAGTTTATCCCTTTTCACACCAAGTAGACTAAATGACATAAAAAAGGACATTTTTTGTCATTAAGTTGTGACTGCATCTCATGCCCTTGCTTGCATTATTGATCCTATAGCCGATTCTCGCTTTGCGTTATAAACCGTTTTCCTTATCATTTTTTGCATCCTCAACCAAGCAAAACCTTGTTTATATCCTTCGCAATTTGACACCTTATACCTAGGAGGTAACATTCCCCCAAGTGTCCATCTCCCGCATACATATCCTTTTATTGAGCATAGGTATTTTCCACTGTTGGAACTAGTTTTTCTTACTTGCGACACTCGTTTCCTCCTCTGTATCATAGCATTCATTTGTCTATTAAAAAACAAAAAAATATGGGTGGGAAGGGAGTATTATCTTATGTTGGAAGCAGTCGTGTCACCTTTGAACAGAGTGCAAAGTTATTGAGTCCATTTATCATCATAATTTTGGGATTGGCATGGCCTTAGGAAGTTGAGCTCATTGCAGAGTCTTCTCTATCGACTGGTTACTCTTCCAGTCCCTATGGAGATTTTTATTGATGCCTCTTGCATCTCATGGTTTCATCATTGGGTATATGTTGTTGGAGTCCTCCATATGTCTCATGCTCTTGTTCAAAGGAAGTCTATCAACCTATGTCAGCCACTCCTTAGAACTATTAACTTTGCATGTCGGCCATACCCTCAGTTTGTCTCAAAATCACATGATACTGCATTCCTATCATGCACCCTGGTCCTACTTTCATCATTGGTCGAAAACCTTGAACCCAACAACTGACACTTCATCATTGGTCATTGATTGGGTGGTTTCCCTTATTATCTATGACAAGACATCTATTCACACATTGGGACTTGTGCAGTGTCTTGGATGCCATTAGCCTTATTGGTGGTTTCCACTCCTTTGTCAGTAGTTTTCATCATTGTCTTCTATTCATAGGGTCTTTTTTGTGTACCGCTTGCACTTGGCACACGCAAAAGAAACATAGGGTTCTTGGTTCGTGAACATGTTCTTTGTCCAATTTCCACCAAATCATGAAGCTTCTGCTTTGTACCTCATGTTGAATGATGAGAGATGCCTTAATTCTCTCCTTTCAGTGAGTCTCTTTCCATCAACTTCAACCCATCTATTCTGGAAACGAGACCTAGAGTCTTACGAGTACCTTGAGGCTTGCAGTCATTAGTGACAAACTCTCTCACCATCGACAGTTGGGAATACATCAATGTCTTCTAATTAATGGATTCTTCAGGTGTTCGACACCGACTCCTTTATTCACACTTGTAAGAATGTACTTGGTGCCTTGATACCTACTTTCATTATCGATAGGATGTCTCACGTTTGTTAACGGTATACCTCAATGACCGGTAATCAAATGATGTCTCATTGTGTTTTACCTCAACTCTTTTATTCACATAATGTAGACTTGCACCCTTAATGGATTGTGTAGAAGACTTGAAGACACCAGTATGTGGCCACACCTTTCCTGAGCTATTGCTTCTTCTAGCTAGTTCCCCATCACTCCACTTCTCGATTGTTTATAATGTATTTCAGACATCACAGATACTCCTTTGATCTTACACATTAGGGGGCATCTATTATAGCAAGATTTTCCTCACCCTATGCAATATTTCACATAAGGTCTTTTTCCATTTCCCTATGCAGACTTATCATCCCTGTTTATGAAATCCAAAGATAAAAATACATATTTTTCCACATGTATGCATCTTTCCCACTATACAACATGCATATATGCAGGCTTCTCCACTACAACCCGCGTACATCGAGATTTGTGCCAGAAAATGAAAATTGATATAGGGTTTCCATGTCACGGTAGGAGATCTATGATCCTTGGCCTTCCATATACTGGAAACATTCCGAATTGGCCCTTTAGTTCCATTTTGAAGGCTATAAATGGGCCAACTTCGAGTATGGAAAGAGGAGAAAGAATTCAACTTTGAGAGAAAAGTTACTCTAGAGAAATTATTTACTTCATATTGAGTTTGCATCCCTTTGTCCTTTAAGTCTGAACACAGTGTTCAGCCTCCAAGATCTTCCCTTATTGATTGATAACCTCATTGTTTATCTCTTATGAGCTTGCCTTTGGTGGAGGATTGAAGTGGTGGAGGCCTAGCTGGAAGGAACTTAGTTTCTCAGTTCCGAACCGTGACGACATGGAAGTCTATAACATTTTCACTTTTGCTAATCATATATTAATAAAAATTCTCTTTTCTCGTCCAATTGATATCTTGCAAATATATTGAATTATTATTCCATATGCATATTTGTCATGTTTATTAATGGATTATGCTATTGAATGTGCTAACATCTTTTATTATCACCATATGCTTTCTTTTCTTGGTTGTTGAGGACTATTTGCAGGTATATTTCTTTGGTTCAAGTGCTCAAAGGTGGACTTCATCGAACGTTTGGACGAGGTAGGCATTTTATCTTGTCTTGCTATCATATTTGTTTTCATAGCATACTTGAGAACATAGTTGATTTTTTTATTCATTTCCCTTTGTTGTGGTTTACCCTAGCCATAGAGAGATTTTCCTCGTAACACTGAGAAAGAAAAATGCAGTCATTCTTGTATAATCATCAACTAATAAAATAAA
The DNA here is from genome assembly GCA_032191745.1 of Picea mariana. NCBI lineage: Eukaryota > Viridiplantae > Streptophyta > Pinopsida > Pinales > Pinaceae > Picea > Picea mariana. Next base: position 464 of record JASDQU010194877.1, on the reverse strand, counting down.
GTGTTTCTCACCTTTTAAACCCTTTGTTTTATTTGGTCCAACTAGATCAGTATGCTGAATTTCCAGTGGTCTTGTCATTGAATATTCCTTTGATTTGAACTTGCTCTTTGTTTTCTTTCCTTGTTGACAATGCTTGCATAAAGTGTTGGTTGATTTCATGATCTTGGATATTTCTCTAATTGATTCCTTTTTGTCGACTTTTATAAGGTTATCAAAGTGTATGTGACCCATTCTTCTGTGGCATGTCCAACTTTCATCTTCCTTTCCTAGACAACACTTTACATTTCAGATTTCACTTAATACATATATGTTGCTTGAAGTTCTTGCACCTGTTGCAATCAATTTTCCTGAGCCTTCTTTTCTTATCTCACACTTTTGTGAATCAAAAGTAATTTTATGACCTTGGTCACACATTTGACTCACACTTAGAATATTATGTTTCATATCTTCTACTAGTAGACTAT